>NW_021025971.1:466754-497857 GCF_004153795.1 Camellia sinensis
TCCACAGATCTGCCAAATAGCATCCACAAAGCTTTTACAATGACACTAACGTTTCCCAAAATTCATTACAAAATAAAATTACAAGTTACATCATAGTAACTTATAAAATTTATTTCGTACATTAATTCCATACTAAAATTCATTCCACAAAGCTATTAAGTAAGTTACATAAGTTACATCATAATAAAATTCATTCCATAAACATTAGTTACATCATGAAGTACAATACAATCAAAACTGTTCCATTCAATTTTCCAAAATACAATAAAGTACACAAGTTACATGATCAAGTACAAAATGATAGAAAATATAATGAAATACACCATCACTTTGATAATATTTTCTATCCTTTCAAGCCTTCGACCATGGACATTTTCCAAGTCATCAAGCCTCGTCCTTGCATCGTTCAAGTGCTCTACTGTTAAAGCATCACAAGCTCTAGTGATGGAAGGGATTCTGGACATAACGTCTTCATCATCGTCATCCACGAACTTGAAGTAATTGCAATGGGGAGTGGGAGTAGTACTCTACAATGCATGACAATCAGTTAGTTGAATACGATAAATATTAATGTGACTACTAAAGGATTAAAATTTGCAATACATACTTACATATTTTGATGGGCAAACAAAGAACAAACGCCCTTCATTTCCATTTTCATTGGTTCTTACAATACGTATCGCAGCGGTTCTTCCACAATTGCACAGCCTCGTTTGTAATCTTATGTTGCTAGTGTTAGAAGAAGAAGCCATTTTTTAAATCTGCAAACATGAGAAATTTGTAGTGCTCTGCTATGCTTCTGTTTGATGGGGTTAATAGCAGTTCTATTTGAATTTGAGGGAGAGAGTGTGTCTTTACTGAAAATATCTATTTGTTCAAACTGCCATGTTTAATAGCATTTGAACAGAGGTTACACAGAGTAAACTGCTAATAGCATTTGAACAAACATCGCAGCTCAATGTACACACGTAGCATTTTCAAACTGAACAAATACAGCAGTTTCAAACATCGCAATTTCAAACATCACAGTTTCAAACATAGCATTTGTGATTAATTACACACATGTTACACACATAGCATTTTCAATCTGAACAAACATGGCAGTTTTACGAACATATGAGTTCAATGTCAATTCAATTATCAATCACACATGTTAAACAACTATTATCAACAAATCATACTGAAGTGAAATGATTATGGCTAGATTGTTGGAGAGTGTGATTCAGTAGTTATCAAACTGAAATAGTTATCAACAAATCACACATGTAAATTTCAACAAAGCACACTGAAATACTTATGAACATATCAGTAGTAGTTATGAACATTTAAGTTCAGTTTGATAATAGTTATCAATGTTCATAATAGTTAATTCAATTCACGCAACTAACATATTAGTTTATAGCAGTTCATTACAACAAATCATGCGTGATTGACAACAAATACCCCAAAACCACATTATCAATCACACATTGAAAATTACACAACTATATGCATTTGTTCAACTAATTATCAATCTGTATAATCATACTATGTTCTGCAAAGAGGTGATCCTTTCATTTTATGTTCGATCACTTTCTGCATAATCATACTATGCTCTGCAAAATTTATACTTTCACTCTACAAGGTAAATGCATATATGTTTCGGACAATATGTGCCACATTTTTCAATCATACCATTTATGGATTTGCATAACAGTAATTTTCAAAGCCCTAATTTTCAAAGCCGTAATATTCAAAGCCCTAATTTTCAAAGCCCTAATTTTGGAAGCCCTAACTTCCAAATTTCAAATCTACTTTGTCAAGCACAACCCTAACTTTTTGATTTCAGTGTTTGGAGGACGAATCTGGTTCATCTATGGCCTGAAAGCCCACGTTCTCGTCAACAAATTCCTTCACTACAGCCGATGGTGGTCACGGTGGAGCTATGGTTCGCGAAGCAGAGAAAATGAGGGCTACAGCGGTGGGTTGGGTTTACGAGTGGGTCGCCGTCGGGAGTGGTCGCCGATCAGGCTGGGTTCGGTGGAGGAGGAGTGAGTGTGAGAGTGAGGGGGAGTGAGGGGGAGTGAGGTGTATACTCTGTATAACCTGTATAGCAGAGCGAGAAAACGAAAATTTGTATTTCTTTATTTTAATTTTTAGTGAAAAAGCCAAAAATTCACTGAAAAGATGAAAAAGGCAACAACACATCGAAAAATTAAAAAAAATTGTTTTGTCTCTACTTTTTGCACATCTTTTTGTAAAAAAAACTAAAAATTCGTCTCAAACGTACTGGGTATGTTCAGTTTGAATTTTACAGATGAGTTTCAGGGGAAAAAAATCCACAAATTGTTTGGTTTGACATTTTTTTCAAAAAATTTCGAAAATCACTTTCTCTGTTACACATCAATCAAGCACTTTTCCCTCTCCTTTGTCCTTCTCAATCACTTTTTCTCTCACACACATCTACTCAATTCTCCCAAAATATCAAATCATCTCAAACTCCCAAAAAAAATTTGTCACTCAAAATATACAACCAAACTAACCAAAAACATTTGTAAACTCTGTCCCCAAAATTTTTTTCAAAAAGAACTCTCCCAAAAACAAACCAAACAACCCACTAGTTTTTTCTAGCTCACATGTTACCCAAATAGCCAAAAATTGCAAGAATCAGGCTGTTCCCAAACGAGGCCAGTCTCCACTGTAGTCATGACGCAGGCAGCGAGAGAACATTGAACCGACAACAAATGTAGTTGTGAGATGGCAATAATAGTACTGGTAACTATAAGGGGTGGGATTGTTACTGAGAGAATTAGTAGTCAGGGGACTGACAGTGATGGGACTACAAGTAATATTGTCATGGTTTAGTGCTGGTTTGGCATGTCTTCAAGAAGACAAAAAGTAAAAAAACTTACTCAACAAGCTAAAATGTTACCGCTACACACAAATTAAAAAATTTAAAAACATAAATTGCTTGATGCAAATTACAATTAATAATGGAAGACACAATGATTGGTCTGTCACGGTACAAATTACACGTGGGTGCACAACAAAATTACACAGGACAGTGTTGTTCGGTCCGTGGGAGCTTATCACAGGTCCCGTTTTCACAATCTGAACCGTTCAATGTGTACAACTCATCTAGTACTATATGTCTATTAAAAATCATGTTCATCGGATATCGCTAACTATATGATCAAATAAGTTTTGTATAAAAATAAGGGATGGTGTTATAGTTAACGGTTGAAAGAAAACAACTCCGATCAGATACCTATCGATATTCGATCAACGTGATTTTCCATAGGCATGTAGTACTCGACGAACTGTACATATATAATGATTCAGATTATCAAAATGGGTCCCCTGATGGCCCCTACGGGCCGAACAACACAGTCCAATGCAATGCCAAATATTTGTGTTTTCAGAATACGTTGGGATTATGATACCCTCGATATATACGTACATTTGCTGGTTTGGCCCCTGTTATCTTATGTAATGTACATACTATGCTTTCTTAGAGCATCTCCAATGGTGAATTTCTTTTTTCATCAAATCTGATGAAAAAATGATGCTTTCCTCAATTTGATACCACTGGCTCCAACGCTTCACCTTTTATCAAATCTGCAACTGGTCGACCGGTAAGAGGAATTTTTTATTTTTTATTTTTTTTGAACTGTTTGAACCTTTTAGTGGTCGACCGGTTAGTTGACCGGCCGGTCGACCGGCTGGTGGATCAGTAAGTTAAATTTTTTTTTTTTTTGTAATTGTTTGAACCCTTTTTTGGGAACTGTTTGAACCATTTGATGGTCGACCGGTTGGTCAAACGGCCGGTCAACCGGCTGGTCAACCGGTTGCTCTCCCCCAACGGTCATGCACAGTGTTTTGGTGAAATGCGGAGCCTGTCCTTGATTTGGTGAAACGTTTGGCGAATTCTCGATTTGATATCAATTTGGTGAAACCGTTGGAGCTCCAAATAGTGCTTTTTTCACCAAATTTCAAATTTGATATTAGGTTTGGTAAAGCGTTGGAGATGGTCTTAGTAATTAAGTTGTTGTCTCAGTTTGTTTCTACTAATGCGTTCGATATGTCCAATCCTGAACGAAAATAATTTATGCCTCGTTTTGCATGTAACAGTTTTACCTTTAGAACCCAACAAGTACTACCAAACAGCAACAACCCTAATTGTAACTCCTATCTGTGAAAACAAAATTAACTATTAGTAATCCACTACTTATTACTATGAATAAGTAGTTTGTTATAATTCTATCGGTAACATTCTAGTTACATCCACAATGGATGTGTTACTGTATTTGTTACTGTCAGCTGTTAAATTTTTCCCAACAAAGTTTCTTGTTTGTTGATTCTGTGCAGCGGTAAGGGCAACGTTACTGACCATAATTACTGTGCAATGTTAGATTGCCTGTTAACAGTAGCTACCGTTTTTACTGTGGTAGGGGAGGCAGGGAAATGCTGGGAGAAAGCCCTCCCGGACATCCGATCGAGAGTCACACCGGACGTCCACTACGACAATATCTGTACCGGTCCTTGAACTTTATGTTTTTATAATGTTGGGGTTTTTTGTACTTGTTCGCAAATTTTTGCCGCCTCCAATTTATTTGAAACTGAAATTAATTATACACATTTGTTTACTAAATATATATGTATATATATACATATATATATATATATATTAAAAAGTCATATTTCACAACCCAAATGGAACCCATATTTCACAAAGAGTCAAAAAGTAAATTTATTTATATTAAAAAATTGAGGAAAAACAATTGGACTAAAAAAGTGCAATTTTATTCTTTTTGGACTAAAAAATTTAGTAAAAATATATGGATGATTGGGTTAACTTTTTGACTGTTTATAGAAAAATGTGTACTAAAAAGTTGTATTAAAAAGTTTATGTAAGGGAAAATTAGAATTCGGAATTGTGCAGCCGTAATTTTGACTTTTGGTGAATAGTGACAACTTTTTAAGGCTAAGTTTGGCAAGAAACAAAAAAGTCAAAAAGTTACTCAAAAAGTTAAAAAGTTATCACTATTCAACAAAAGTCAACAAGTACGGCTGCACAACTCCCAATCCTAATTTTTACCTACATACTAATTTATACAATTTTTTAATACACATTTTTCCATAAAAAGTCAAAAAGTTAACCCAAATATCCATATTTTTTCCTCAATTTTTTAGTCTAAAAAGACAAAAAGTACGCTTATTTAGGACACCCGAAACAACCCCAAGTTTCTGAGTAACTTTTTGACGTTTTAATTTTTTTTCAACTTGCCAAACTTGGCCTTAATATGCAGTGTCACGTACGTTTCCGTTTCCCTCCCAAATTTGGAACAAAAACCAAAGTCGGCAGACAACGCCCATGAAATCCTACAGATGTAGTACTTTTCATGATGACCCACATGGCGTAGCCTTTCTAATCTCACCAACTCATTTCCATTTTCCATATACAATTTCGGCAACTTTGTTGTCCCTCATTCTCTCTCCATTTCAGTTTTGCTGTCCACCTCCAGTAACACACTCTCTCTCTGTCTCTCCATTTCGACTGCGCCAGCTCGCCGACGGTAACACTAGTCATTTTATCGGGCATGTGTGAGTCTGTCTATTTTTTCCTGATTAAGCACATTATTATTATGACCTACTGTGTTCCCCTCACACGACATTACCATTTCTCAACTATTAAACTATTCCTCCTTAGGTCATTGAAACCATACGTACGATTAGGTATACAAAGTACACGGGTGACAAACTGATATTGCCATTGAAGAGTTCCACAGTGACAAACGGTCTTGGTTGAGCAGTGTAGCCGGTTTTTTATTTCTCTGCGTGATTGTAAGTTACGTATGTGTGCTCCTGGGTTGAATGTCCGATGTGACCCTGTTTGAAGTGTGCGTATTGGTTGTTGTTTCTGGCTTCAAGTCGTGAATACTATAAAATGAGTACAAAATATGGGCACTTAATTTTCGTAAAACAGTGGCATGCCATACGTGTATAAATTAACGACAGCATATCGTACTTGAACAATAAACGAAAAGTACCACTCGTACAAAGTACGTATGACTGAATGGTCCGTTCATTGCAAGTTGTTAACAGTCACTTTCGTTTTGTTACAATTTGGGAGTAGCGTTCTTTCTGCATCCTTATCAATCTTGCATAAAATTCTTTGCAAGAATTATCGTAATTGGATATGGGCGACATGTCAGACGATGCAAAGCAACAGTGAGTTTATGTCGTTCACTATTTGATACAGTTAGTTTTGCAAGGATATGTTTCGTGTACGTACTGAATTCCACGGTCTGTTCGTGTATGACATATTGTGGCGGTATGTACTGTCATCAGGAGGTTGTGCCATTTGTGTTTCACACATTTGCGATAGCCTCAAATTGCACCATGAATTTCGTGTAATGGATTAAAACTGTCCATTTCTTACCAGAATATGTGCACATACGGCAGATGTCACGTATTCTGCGGAGAGCATTTGTGAAATCCCTAATTGACTGAGTAATACTAAACCACTTCAGTTAATAATTTTCGGTAATAACAGAAAACGACATTACCAATTTCACGCAAATGGCACAACTTTGGAAATGACAAGGCAAGATTGACTACTTTTAAAGTTAACCGATGAAGATGATAGAATGCACAAAACGTACATACCTCCGATGTAATTTGGCCTTCAATAAAATTTCATTTACGCTGATATTTGTTACAGGTAAAGGAAAACATTGAACCCAAGTGGCAAAGGTTCACGAATCAAAACGGTTGACATTACCGAGCCCCCTCGTCGAAAGCGGCCAGTTGGACCATTTATTTTTTACAGGTTCGATCCGTGTCCTTCAAAGCGGCTCACAGTACGAACACTCTCGTCATAAACGTCTGACAGTATTTTTGCACAATTGTGCATTACATATCTTCAACTCATAGTTTGCCCCTGTGCAAATTTCACTTTGTACTTATAAGAAATTAGAATTTTAGAGACCAAAAGTAAGGGCCAAAATAATTTGGACCATTTATAATTGTTACTGCAGAAATCATGTGGTTATTATATTTTTAGCAACGAAAATTGGACATTACAGATGCATTATTATGTAGTTGGGACCAAATTTGTTTGGGTCACAAATTGGTCCGTAAATGTCAATGGTTACGATTTGTATACATAAATGTATATATATCCATCCATATCTAACATATACTTACGCCGAAATTGACAATGGTTGCAGCTAGCAACAATTCAAGGAATGACGAGAAGCAGACAACCCCGGACCGAATATGGTTAGTGTGCAGACATGTAGTAAGTAGAGTACAGTGATGGAAACACCTGACTGCTGTCATAGCAAAGTATGGACTTCTATTCCATGCGCACACCAGTCATGTGCTTCTATTATGTTGCATTCAGCGATTTCCAGCAGTCATAGACGCCATATTGCATGTTCTTATAAACTCCGATTATTTATAAAATTTCATGTCCGTTTTTATTTCAAATGTGTGCGAAATAGTAATTTGTATGTGCAATCATATGTAAATACCACAAAATGTGCACACATTGCGCATGATACAACTTGTGGTGACAATTATTTTGGACTTACAGTTCTTATTTGTCCTGTATGTGCGTCACATTGGTGTAACACTTACAGAGGCGAAAGGATATTGGGGAAAGGTGGAAGGAACTCCCCTGTGATGAGAAGAAGAGATTTCACGACATGGCTAAGGCAAGTGCCAAGGAACTGGGCAAAGAAGTTGCAAAGAAAGCTGCAAAGGTACTTACGTGCTTAATGTTTTCGTAACTGCATTTGGGGAGGACCTGCTATCGACACAATGCTGGTTAAATTTTTGTATTAATGTTCACGTTAATAACATTGTAGAGTAAAATGCAAGTCCGCATATCGTTGAAGGCAATTATTGATATCGTGAACCGGTGTAACGAAGCACAGAAGCAGGCAGTCATTGATATTGGGTTCGGTGGCCTCCTCGGGTTAAACTGTACCCGTATAGATCACAACTTGTGCCAATGGTTAGTACAGAACTTCGATCCCGACACGTGTTCGTTGAGTGTTCATGGCCGTCACCTAAGGCTCACCTGTGAGGAAGTGCATGTCTTATTGGGTATACGGTCAAAAGGCAATGACATGCAGTTCACTGGTTCAATAGACGCATATCCCAATATCTACGAAGAGGTTGGAGCTGTTAAGGGAATCATTCCTTTGAACCAGTTGAGAGTTTATCAGACTGAGAGTGATGGTGCGGATGACGAGTTTCGGCGAAAGTTTACGCTGTACGTGTTGGGGGCCATGTTGTGTCCTACCACAATGACCGCCTTGAGCTTGTCATTCGTTCATGCCGTGAAGGATGTGACCGGTATGCGGGCATGTAATTGGGCAAAGTTGACACTGTAATTCCTTGTCAAAGGTGTTCAAAAGTATAAGATGAAAGGTCAGCGCGAGGCAACTGGATGTGTTTTCCTTCTAATGGTAACGTAATCGACTGTTGTTTGTTTGTACTATGCCGATTACATATTTCATCCATTGCTGTGCATATGGTTCAATAAAATGGCAGTCGTTGCGAAATACAAACTTACCTGTTATTGAACAGCATGACAAATATACTTGTACGGGCCACATTTTCTGTAACCACAACGAGCTTATCTGTTTAACCGGAAAGCTGCATGGGGATTCTGCCATCGAGACACATAAACACAGAGATATGATTGTGTTGTAAGTTGTATGCATTGTTAACGAATAGGGATTATTTTGCTTAAAACTGTATACTAAATATCTTTTCCCTCTTATAATGCAGCTATTTTACTTGGATCGTTTTGCCCGTCCCTGTAAGAGTACGTCGGCTACTACACGCTCCATTCCTCAGCTAAATGATTGGGGTGATGCCAAAATACGGGAGACGCGGCGACGTATGGGAAGGAAGCAAATGTTGGAGCAACATGAGGTAATCAACCCATTCGTGCACATTTGACAGCATTGCCCCACCTGTGCTATGGAAACAGTGACAGACTGAATTTGTGTTCCTATGACTAGGTGACAAACAGTGACCCATTCCTTAGCGTATGTCATATTTTCAGTTTGTCCCTCCCTATTTACTCTCAAATACTTGAACTTTTGGGGGGAAAACATGAAGTTCCATGTGGACAATATTGTAGCCTTACAAATTCAATTTTATGTACTACTTCCGTTACGAAATGAATTTTGGTTAAGCCCTGAAGTCAGATTTTTGGAAAAGCTTGAAGATTTTGGTTTTTTAACCTTGTACAAATGTGAAGACATTGTCGTTCAGTTATTGTTAGTTAGTTTGTAATTGAAAGTTTCTCTTTGTTTATGTAAATGGGAAAAAGTAAAGTGGTAAACATGGGATGGACTGTGAAGTTTTTATCCACACCAGATGAGCATCACTTACAACAAATTTTTTGTTCATTTCAGACAAATGGAGTGATTAATTTTTATTACATATATTTAATATGTAAAGTGTGTACACATACGTTGTGTGCAACTTAAGAAAGCAGACCGAAACTTTACGATTCACAGTTAAGATCGATTAACGATTCAGTACATTACCATTTGCATTCATGATTTGAATCCCGATTTGACAACTATGTTAGGTGGAGTTTCATCCAACAATAGCGGAAAGCAACGACATTGATGACGCAATCGACACACACCATGTCAATAACAAACAGAAACCACGGATTGATGAAGTTTGTTTGAGCAAGGTTGAGTCCGACATTGGTGAACTGAAGGAAACCATGAAGCAAGTGCTTCACAGCAATGCGGAAATAAGGGACATGCTGGTCAATTTCCAAGGGAAGGAAGCTGTTGACAATGCAAAAGTAAGCAAAAGCAATCAGTACACATGTTTCACACAATTCACAGAGGTTACTTGAAGATGAAATATCGTAGTAAGTTAATGTATGTGTCTGTGTGATTAGGTGGAGTCGACTCAAAGAAATTGTAACATTAACATATCCTCCAGCATTGGTGAACTCAAAGGAATGCTGAACGAACTGGTTGCAGCTATATTGTCTAGGAAACAACCGTTTAATGAACAGACATGTATTACTGAAATGAAACAAATGATGCAGCAAGTGCTGGAAGGTTTACCAGAAATAGCACAATTGCCTCACGCAGAGGAAAAGGGTGTTGACCCTACCGTAGGAGTCGAATTGCATGATGGCGGCGTGGTCTTCCCAACTTACTATGGTAGCCCAAATGAGGGTAATGTTCAAGATTTACAGGGGTTGGATTGGGAGGACAATAATGTGAATGGAATGTTGTCCAATGAGATAATTGATTCGCACGTTGGACAGTTGTGTACCGTCCAAGAAGTTGGGGACACGCACAACAGCCATGGCCTTGCCTTGGAGGAAACATACGCAAATGAAGAAAGCAAATCTCTTTCTGTTCAGTTTCTAGCCATGAAGAACATTGCAAAAGAGAGTTTATCTTCCTTTGATGATTTGCAAACCCTGCCACCAATGCGAGGAGAAGCAGACAATGTGCATCCTTCTGCCGGTAAGCTTGCCCAAACATTGGGAGCGGGACAAATTGTAACAGGCACACGAAAGGGAAGAGGAAGAGGACGAGGTGTTAGAGCGACAGACGTAGGGGATATGCATTCGTGCAACGATAGCAAAATAAGTACTCAACTTACTGCAGAAAAATTCCCAAGTCGCCACATCACTTCACCTTTCGTATGTTTCATTACCAATTGATGTCGACATCATTACTGATCATAATTGAACCATTATTTGTGTTGTACTTTAATAGTTGTCATTGTAGTGCAAGTTTGCAGTAACAAATGTTGTACAATTGTCTTACAGATTTCGGACAAAGTCCTGTCCAAACTGCACAGGTTGGAGAAGCGGTTCTGTTCAGAGGTTAGACATCGCTTCACCAATTTTAAATGCATAAGGATGTGTTATGTATGTTGTAAATTACTTTTCTGAACAGTGTTCAGTTACTTAACTGTTTATATTAACAGGAGTAGTTGATGTTACTTGATTGTTTATATTGATAGAAGGACTTGATGACACTGGAGAGCAGAGAGGATTTATCAGCAGCCGAACAGAAAGTTGTTGACTCTGTACTTGACGACAAAAAAAATAAAAGGTACGGATGAGTTTAGTACTCGCAATTAACCTGTTCCGTAGTATTTGTGAAATAAGTTTGAATTCCACAATTTTCATTTGTCGTGCTATATTTATTTGATTTTTGTAGCTATCAATGCTTTAATTTTTCATTCTGTATAATTTTGATGGGTTTATCCATGTCGTATGTAGGATTTTCTTTGAATTTAATGCAGTGGCCTAGGGAAAGATCTGTGGCTAAATTTCCTGTCTGAAGTTTTCTTCTGTTGGTCTTATCCTGCACACATTGTAGCTGTTGGGAAAATTCCAAATCACTGATATTTTCACAAAATATTTACAAATTCTTGAAAAACTTTATAATTTTAATTATGAAACTTAATAAAGTTTACCAATGATTTGCAAAAATTTTTGAAAACTTATAATGAAGTGCAATTTTCCGTAGCTATTTTCTTCTAGTCTGCTTACATTTTCCATTTTGATCATTTTGGGATATTGTTGGCTCTAGTTTGTAAAAAATGTGTTTCTTTTTTTTTAACTTGCTGACCTGTAAATGAGCATTTTAATTTTCACATATTATTTTAGCAAATACTATTAGACATGTAATAAGTTGTAATATGTAAAACTTTTTCCGTTTACTTTTGTTTTTTCAAAACTTAAAACTAATCTTAATTGGATTGGAGCCTAGTAGAATCAGGAATATCTGGCATAGTTGTACAACAGAAAAAACTAATCTTATGTTGTAGAGTTAAGCCAGGCACATTTAAGTTGTATTAGGCTGTAGGTTGCTTCTTCCTGGTTCATGTATACGTTTAATGTAGGGACATTGCCGTGTCTATGAATCTTCATGAAATGCCTTGCGAATGTGCTACGCGACGTGACATGCGCACGCTTAAACCAGGGGCATGGCTATCCGACACAGTATATCCTGGCATCTAACAATGTTATTTCCACTATATTTGCATGATGGACATTTCTATGTACGGACATTGTTATTTCGTATTACATTTAAACAAATTGCAAACCTTATTTCGCAAGTTGTCTCGTGTGTTACAATGTTCCAGCCAATCAACTTGGTCGCGGTTCAATTGACTAACGGACAGCGGCAAGTACACAAAAACGGGAGGCATACTGCGTGGTTCTTTCCAGTATATCTGTCGGTAAGTAAGTGTTTTAGGTCGGTTGTGTATTGTAGAAGACATATTTTCAAAAAACTTTGGCTGACTGAATTTTACACACCAAACATGCAGACCTTGATACTAAATAAGAAAACTCAACCTTTGAACCATGAAAATATCGTCAAATCATATTTTGGACATGATAGATATACTGGGGTTCTTAATGCATGTGAGAAGGTAATATGAATGCCCATCCCATTGAAGCGAGTACATTTAATATGAACGTCGGTAACATGAATGTCGATCCCATTTACATGAATGTCAATATAAATATGAAAGTGCGTACATGTTCGCATGCCCTCTAAACAATGTCTTCACTTGTGTTTATCTGTAGATTTACATGCCTTTCAATTATAGAGGAGTACATTGGTTGTGCCTAAAAATAGATATGATAGACCGTGTGGCGTACCTATTTGACTCATTGGCATCCGCCACACTGGACACCAACAAGCTGAACGCGGCAAAAATGTTGGTATGTCGTGCTGAATTTCACAAATCTACTTCCACATTGTAACATCCTGCACATAAACTAACCGTCTCATTCTGCAACAGGTTCAAACAATGCATGACTTACTGCAACTACAGTTTGAAAATGAATATGTTGTACACGTGCATACCTTTGACGTTTGCATGTTAGTAGAAAGGCCATTACAACAGCTAGACAAGTAATCCACAAACCCTGTGTCACATTGACTTGACTCCTGAATCACTCATTTAACGAACCTGCTAATATTTTACGAGAAACTGAATGTTACATTTCATTTGTAGTACTTTCGACTGTGGGATGTTTGTGATCAAGTACATGCAGCGGCCTGATATACCCAGCGGTCCACACAAGGTACATTCTACGGCTTAATTTCCAATTGCGAAATAAATCCGTTTATTTCATACCACTATAACTGTACCTGATTTGTGTTATTCGCTTTTTGTACATAGTTTCATCCTTCTGTGCGTCGGAAGTTGGTGTTTGACTTCGTTATAGATGTGAACAACACAAAGATCGGCGAGTATCCTTCGTGCATGTGATTGATTGCAATTACAACAAATATGGCAGTGATTTTATCATGGCCTGCCAGTACGAGAGTAATTTCGATGCCCAACCACAACTGGATTACTGCATCAGCTTGTCGTGACAACTTTCTAGGTCGCAGCTGTGATAATACTAATTTCCCACGCATATTGATTGTACACATAATTCCAATGTTTGGGACTGCAACAAACGAGGGAAAGTAGTAATGTTTGTTTGCTTTAATCGTGGCCTGTACGTAATGTGATACACATAATTCCAATGTTATGGGTACAGAACAAACAATGCAATGTGATATTTGCCCAAATGAATATAGTAATGTTTGTCCAATGCAATGTGATATTTGTCCAACAAACAATGCAAATTGAAAGTACTAATGTTTGTTCACTTTTACCACATGAATTCTGTTTGTTCGGTTTTTTTGAATGCCATGATTTTGTCCAAAACAAAGCAAAAAAAATCCCACGGAACAAACAAATAGCAGTGACTATAATGCACCGACAGGGGTCCACCTGTCCACGGGGTCCACCTGTCTTTAGGTCAACCACTGTAGTCTGCCAATGACCGTTTCTGCAATCCACCCAGTTAGTCTATGCAATATCCTCCTAACTGCTGCACCATGTGGGCCCGCACGTGCAGTAAACTAAACCCCTTTCATATGTGTAACTGATGGACTCTGACGCTGACTTTCACACATGTCATGTTGTGGTTGATCCACGTGTGAACAGGCACAAGCAAGTACAAATTTTAAACAGCAAACGTGCCACAAATTTTAAACTGCAATCAATGTCATGTTGCATACTGCCTGGTTGTTTCCAGTGTATCGGTCAGTAAGTAAGTGTTTTACGGCAGTTGTGTATTGTAGATGACATATTTTCAGAAATATTTGGCTGACTGACTTTACACACTAAACATGCAGAGTTTGATACTAAATAAAAACTACTAAACATCTGTACATTACAGATATGCTAGTGTGAAGAAGTATGACATCCTTTACATAAACGAATCCTTGGAAAGGCAACCAACCACATAGGAGATATATAAACAGAAGAAATGTGAAGAAGAATTATCCAACCATGTGGGAAACTTTGAAGGGGAGTTGATTACTTCCTAACAATGCACAAACGGAGAAAAATTGCACAAAAAATAAAAAAACCATACAACATACCATTAAAAAACAGAGTAATGACATTCATTTTTTTATTTTATCAGCAAAAGAAAAAACTTTATTGATGAAAAAACACATACAAGGTGTGAATAATACATCAGTAAAGAGGAGCTTGGAGCTAAAAAAGCTCCAACCTCCTAGTTACTGAGAGACCAATGAAGAGAAACAAAATCAGAAGGAAAACAATAAGAATGTAACTCGAAGCCCATCCTCACAAAAATGCATAACAGGACAACCAAATGAAACTCCAAAGCAGCATGAACAAACTTGAGACATTACAACCAGGCTTCAGACGAAGAGCACAATGCAGCCACAAACACCATGGCCAACTTCAGACCATGAACAAGATACCAACAGCCACACAACCCCGGACAAGCACACAGAGGTGAAACAGTAGACCAAATATGCTACTTAGCAGCAACCACCAAAAGACATACAGCAGCAGTTTGGATTTAAATTTGCAGTTAACATCACAAATCTATAGTTTACAGCAGCAGTTTGAACCATTGACAGCAGCTCCAGATCAGTGAACTGTTGTTTGACCTCCAGACAGTAGCCCACCAACACCAGAGCTGCAGCAGAGAAGAACCATGACATGCACTGCAGCCCTACAACTCAAGCTACACAACCCAGATCCTGCACTTCTACGCTGAATGGATATAACCAAACCAGGAAATCACCTAAAGACATACTGATGCATCACACTACCAAGTATGACCCCATTTCAGTCTGAATTCACACAAATCACAACAGACACCAGCTACGAGCCTGATCCAAACCTGACAGCAGCAGCCACCACTGAGACTTGAGCCTGATCCTTCAACCTCCAAAACTAATAAATAACTACAGCAACAGACCAATAATTAGAAGAAGGCAAGCAGCAGACCTCCAATAACTTTCCCCAATCCAGCAGCAGACTTCCAATACAGCACACCAAAACATCATTCCAACAATTGCAAAAAGGCCAATATGCAGCAGCAGACTTATGCCTATTCGTTGATCCCATATAGCAGCAGCAGAGTACATATATAGCAGAGTAGAGTTGAAGCACAGCAGAGCAACAACCAGAAATAAGCATGCTTGACCCCATAAACTAAGGCAGAGCAACAACCCAAAAATAAGGCAAAGCATAGCAAAATTAAAGCACAGCAGAGCAAAATTAGCCACCAAAAAAATCTGCTAATCCAGGTATACACCCACTTTCCCTTGCTTCCATCAGCATAGCATAGATTGACCTGCATCGTATTTGCAAAAAACACCAAACACCACCCCCTCAATCAGAATTTGATCCTATCCAAATTATTGACAATGTCCTCCACTGAATACTGTAGGCCTCTATAACTTTGCTTACACCAAAGTGAAACCCTCACTTTCACCGTCTCAGCCAATTCAGGGCCATCAACAATCTTCTCATTAAAAAGGCAATCATTCCTACCTTTCCAAATCATTCCTAGCTGTGCAATACAAAAGAATACATATATCAAGTAGCCTAGGATTTGGAGAACAAAATGGCTAGAACACCCCATTCTGATTGAGCATCTGCCAGCATGGCTTGGGCTTGGTCTAACTCAGCTTTAGTTGTCTGAATTGATGCAGAACGATGTGTAATTTAGGAGAGCATCATCATTGTTTCTTGATTAAGTTGGTCATGTTGTGGCTGTAGATAAGCCTTTCTTTGCTGGACAGAGGCAAGTTCTGCCATGAGTTTGGTTTCCTCAAGTTCAAGTGCTGAGTGTTGGTCAATAATGGCTGCAGAGGTTTGCTGGCTGGGTTTCAGTGAAGTAGATATGGTGTGGGCTTTGTTTAGAAAATATTTTTTGGTTTGAATATCCTTCGAGCAAGTCCGAACCATCTGTGAAAGGGTTGGCCATTCCGTGATGATCTTGGCCAATGGCTTTAGTTGAATGGGGTTGAAAGGATTAAGGGAGAGGTTTAGAATAGCAGTAAGACAGGCCAAGGTTTCATTAAGTTTGTGGAGAATGATTTCTTCAACAGGGGTGTTAATGAGGTTCATGAAGGTGGTTAAGGTTTGTTGAGTTTCAACATGAGAGAGATGTAGCCTTTGAGGCAATGGGGATATTTCGTCTAGATGTTGTTGAAGAATAAAAAGTTCAGCCCAAATATCCTGACATGGACCGATGGCCTGTGAACATAAATAGTTTGGTGAGAATATATGCTTGCAAGTAATAAAGAGTAAATAGGATGAGGTTGGAAATGGTAGTACCTGTCCTGATAACGTGCGCGCAGATGGTTGGCCTTGTTCGGCTGCGGTTGTGGCAGCAGGAGGGGTTGTTTCTGGTACTGATGAAATGGCAGCATCAGCGTCTTCAAGCTCTTTTTCTGGTTCTGCTAACAAGGGAAAGTGATGAGGACATTCAAGTTCTGTCTCAGACATTAGATGTGGACCATCCCTGTAATTGGAGAACAATACCAGTTACTTAAAGAGAAGTTTTTTTTTTTTCAAACGAACAGTCACATTTGTATTTCTATTTACCTTGGTTGTTATGAACTTCTGGTTCAGGGGATTTTGTACTGTCATCTATTAGAGAGGATTGGCTGTTGATTGAAATGTCAAATTCAATACTCTTTGATTCTTTGTTTGAAGTTTGGGAATTGGAGGGGTTGGATGGTGATGGTTGAGGGCTAAAGACAGAAGGGACAATGTGTTGAGGAGAAGTGGAAGGATGTTGTGATGCAGATTGTGTAGATTGCTATGGCGAAGACTGTGAAGCAGGTTGTAAGGAAGCTTGTTGCGATGCTTCAGGTGGTGGTGGAGCTGGTTGTACAGTGGGTTCTCTGGGTACATTGCTGATGGGACTGGGAATTTGATGAATGTGTTGAGGAGAAGTGGAAGGATTCCCATCATCAGCAGCAGTAAGGAGTAATCTCCTTCTTTTTCTCTGCACAAAAGTAAGTGATCAGTCGGGTGTGAATGGAAATTGAGATGATGTAAATATGTAAAGTGAAGGCATACTTGGTAGAGCTGCCCTGAAGGATTTGATGTTGTTTGGCCAACCATTTGGCTGAGAGGGATATCCCAATCACTTAGGTCTGTAATTAGAGCAGGAGCAGTGGAAGGCTCTTCTCTCTTCTTCGTCGTGACCTCTGTCTCGGCAGGGGTACGGGTGGTAGTTCATCTCTGTGCTTGTGTCTACGCGGCTGCGAAAGAGTCTGCCATTAATTTTGGAACTGAGGGGGTGTTTGTCTGAGTAGTTGCATCCATTAGAGCCTTGCCTTTATGTTGGTCCCTAACCATCCGTAACCAATGGTTCAGCAGCAGGCCCAATTTTGGTTGTCAAAGGTTAAACAAGTTAGTGTTGTAGAAAAAAAAATTAAAATTTGCATGACACAGTCAGGGATATGAAGTATATAAAGGAAGAATACCTGCAGCCCTAAGCTTGGAAGGCGAGGATATGGGGCCCTGATTATGAATACAAGTGTCGTGAAGGCAGGTTTCAAGTGGCTTGCAGAAAATAATGGCAGACATAAGTCCCCACCAATGGTCAAAAGCCGTCGAGCAGTCCGCAGGAGGTTTGAAGAAGAAGGGGCCAAACTCTTGGAAAAGTTTGGTGTTCTCTGTCAAAATGGATTTAGCTTGCGTAGGATCTTTGAAGAAGATTATGGAGCCAATCTCCTCATGGATGGTTGGGTGGAAATAAGGATAAGGGATAGCGTGGGAAAGACCTAATTGCCTGGACCATTGATTAGGACAGTATGTCTCAAAACTGCAGTTGGACATCTTGGCAGAGGATATGGAACAGCCAACCAACACATGTCTAGAGGTGAGAATGTGTCTCCAAGTCTCATTTTGTTCTTGGACTTGCTCATTGTGTAAATCAGAAGGGTCTAGGAAGAGGAAGCGAAGTCTGCTAGAGGAGAATTCAAAGTTTTGAAATGGCATGTACAGGTTGGAAGGTCTCTTCGAAGGAAGGTTGTAAAACATGGTAAGGTGATTTCTGAAAGTGAGGATGGGTTGGCTATTATAAGTGAGCAGTTGCTCAGCATAGGAGTAGAAAACAGGTTTCAAGGTGTTAGGTGGTGGGGGTCGTGCCTCAGGGAAATAGGCATACAACCAGGCCTGGAAAAGCCAGAAGGGGCCACCACAGTTGCCAGAAATCTTCTTGTGGACAAAGGAAAATAGGGCCTTGTAAAGGGTGGCAAGAAGATAAGGGGCTAAAGCCATAAGTTGGCCATCTTGCATACATAAGGCAAGGGGGAGGTACTCTTCGTGATCTTGTACCCAGGGACACAAAAAAGAAACTCACAAAGCCAAAGTAAGTAAAAAGCAGTTCTTTCTTTGTTGTGGACAAGGAAACCAGGCTTGCCTTTGTATTTTTGGGCGAAATCTGTATAGCACATGTCAGTGTTTAAAGTAAAGCTCACTTTTGGAGGCTCAAGGAGAGCATGAATTGGATTGCCCAAGATTGGGAGACCAGTCAAGTGAGCTACATCTAAGATGGTAGGGGAAATCATACCCAAATTGAGGAGTAAGGAGTTACAAGATTGCGACCAGAAGCATGCAGCAGCAGCAATCAGCCCTTTGTCCATGTCATAATTTTTAGTCGATAGTCTAATTGCTTCACTAATGCCCTGGTGCTTCCATACTTCACCGTCGTGACCTTCAATTCTCCTGGCCCAGCTTCGCCAAACAGAGTCTGGTGACCTCCACGATCTGAGTGGGTTTTTGCTAACATTCCAGTTAGTTCACTTAAGTCCAGTTTGGTTGAGAAGAAGGTTCTCACCATTACCAAGGGGATAGTATGGAGCTAGCTCGTCTGGGAAGTAAGACGCGAAGGTAGGGCCTAGAGTAGCCCTAGCGACAGAGCTTGTGTTGGGCAATAGGGTTGCACCAAATTTTAGAGGACCGATACGTGCTCTGATAGGGTCTGGGAAGCGGAGTAGGTCTTCATTGTTCTCCTCAGATGGTGATGGTTGAGATTTTTTCGGCGCCATGGCTTAGGGTTTTGTGGTGCTCGGGTTTTGAACGGCAATGCTTGAGAAGAAGGAGTACAGTCTAGGGAGTTCGAATCAGAGGGAAATGAAGTGGTTCGAAGTTGAAAGGGTGGGTCTTTTATAGCTTATGATGGGGCCCGTACTAATAAATTTGCTATTGGGCCCAAACAATGGCCCCCTTGTTGAAGTTAAATATCATATGACTTGGACCCCCACAAGAGGGCACCCCCATGACCCCTCTCTCTCTGATTGGCCAGTTTTTAAAAAAATAAATTTCTTCTTTTTTTTTTTCTTTCTCCTCCAATCACCAACCCCCACGTGTGTGTGTGGGGAGGGGGGGTGCAGGTGGTGATTGGAGGGGGTCCCAATCACTTCCACAAGGTTAATTCATATGATATTTAACTTGAACAAGGGGGCCATTCTTTGCACCAAGTTTTGCCAGTCTCTATCGACAGATGGTCCACTTAATCGAGGACACGTGGCCAAGTCTGAAGGAATGTCCACCACTTCAAAGTGGGCTCTCTGCATGTGGGTCACCTAGAAGTAATGGGGGAAGTTTTTAGCACCAGTCATGGAGTTAGTGGGCACACTTTCAGGAGGAAGCATGAGACAAAGCAGGAGCCTTCCTCTGTCGACAGAAGTTTAAAACAACTTCTGGCCATGAAATAAACACAAGAAAAGGGAGATCGACAGATAGAAGTGGAGGTTTATTATACTTGGAAAGCTTAGAAGGGAGATCGTTGGTTTCGATATCCGTATACTGTTTTTGTGGCCCATCATTGCTTGATGCCACACGTCTACACCATAACTGCCACTGTAACTGCCCCTGACTTCGAATCTTCAAGTCCCCTCTGCCAAATATTGACTCTTCCCCATTGACCTTCCTTTTCACCATTGTGGGGGCATGTCCCTCATCATTATGAGTTAGTGGGCACACTTTCAGGAGGAAGCATGAGACAAAGCTGGAGCCTTGCTCTGTCGATAGAAGTTTCAAACAGTTGGTGGCCATGAAATAAACACAAGAAAAGGGAGATCGACAAATAGAAGTGGAGGTTTAGTATACTTGGAAAGCCTAGAAGGGAGATCGTTGGTTTCGATATCCGTATACTATTTTTGTGGCCCATCATTGCATGATCCCACACGTCTACACCATAACTGCCACTGTAACTACCCCCTGACTTCGAATTTTCAAGTCCACTCTGCCAAATATTGACTCTTCCCTGTCGACCTTCCTTTTCACCATTGTGGGGCATGTCCCTCATCATTATGAGACAAAAATCGATAGAATATTGTCCACTAAACACAACCACAATCCTTGCAAACTGGGCCACTGAACCACAACACTTGGCCACTCACTGTTACTGCCCTGACTTTGAATTATCAGACTCTGCCAAATATTAATTTCCCCTGTAATTTAATCAAAATATATTCAATGTCAGTAAACTTGAAATTATGTTTGAAATAACCTTTTTCTGCATTGTAATGACTTAAACACAATTGTTGTCCTACATTTTACGTAACGAAAGTACACAACTTATTTACATCAAAAACAAAATATACATCTCGGGTTTGTAATCAAAAAAACCGAAACTACTTATTTTTTAAAAAAATTTCACTCATATTTTCAGCTAAATTATTATTGGATATTAGATTAAAAATTCCTCTTTGCACCTATTTTTCCCACATCCTCCCAACAGCTGCTCCATTCAACTAACGTTGAATCTTGCATGCCACCTGACTTACACACTGGAGCAGTTACTGGTAGTGCTCATGGATTTAGTGGCCAGCCTCCAAGAGGAAACATGAACAAATTGGGAGTCTGTATCTGTCGAGGAAAGACTAAAAGGACTTTGGCACAGGTGGCAACTTCAATTATATGCACTTCGACAGGTACAAGTGAAGGTTTTATGTGATTTGAAGACACGGAAATGACCATGCAGGTACAAAAGTTGCACAGAAGCAGTTGCAGAATCGGCAGATCATGGGGTCGTGGGAAATAATAGCTATAAAGGGCAGAATGTTTGCAGAGAGAGAGGACATGAACAACAACACAACTTACTTTCTACATTGCAACTTCTGAGTAGTTTTTTCCCTTCTACTTTCTACTTTGTTACCAACAACACAACTTACTTTGTACTTTCTACTTTGTTACCATCAGTTCATCGAAAGAAGTCTTCATCCTTTTCAGGCATTCGCACCAATACCACAATTGCTTGATTTTCTTCTTCAACTTGTCAACTTTAAATTACTGCTTCGTTGCTATCGATATAGGCCCACCATAATTTTACTAACAATAAACACATACTTTCATAGTTAACATGAAATAATTTCACAACTTTTGTTCGTAACTCGTGATTCATATAGCAATCGGCATGGAGATAAAGTAACGAGTTTGTTGGGTTACTTTCTCCAAGTAACACCCAAAATTAACTGCCACTTAGATTATATACAAAATGCATGTGCTGGTATGTAATTTTGCAAACCCACATGGATAAATTCGTATTTTACTCGAAATATAATGCTAATTTACCGAAACAAGTCATACCACATCAATACGAAGCCAAACACATCGTTAGTTGATAAACCACACCGCAAAAAACCCTTCAGTTCGATCCAACCAAATATGGAACACAAACAAGCAACCCGCAATAGGAATCTTGGAACACAGACATAAGCCAATTTCCTACCCAAAACAATACAGACAACCCATATATATCTCACCTTCAATTAGTTTTCAAAATGACAAGTCACTGCAAACACAAATGACAACATCACTCTAAACAATATGGGAAATTTACAACTCGTGGCCTTGTACATAGGTAACGTTGTGCCACTTCCTAGCATTGTACGTAACCAATGATTTACACGTTACGTGCAGGAATTCGTGCAAAATGAAAACTACATACATTATTTCCATGTGTTTTCAATAGCTAGTACTGTCTACCTAATAAATTAAGAGAATAAGTAAATCATACAAATTATACAATTACCTGATTCACCTCATCAATTGTGGTCGAATCATTTTTGCACACTGCTGCTTCAACACTACCGTATTGGCCCGCAGGCTGCTTGGAATCAGGAGAAGCATCAAAAAATAGTCGCCGCTGCTTAATGTGCGGTGTATTTGGATCCACCAACCTAGTTTTGCAGCGAACGGGCAATGACTCTGCATTGTACTCACGGTCAGTTATGTGGGGTGTATCTGCATCTGAGTTAGTACCCACTGTTCGGCTAAACCGAACCTTAGGACACGTTCGCTTTGTGTGCCCAATGCATTTGCAATTCCCACATTTTCTTAGTCTTCGACAGTTGGACGAGGCCCGTCCCGGATTCCCTTTTGTCTTCACAACATCAGGATCTTCTACTCCAAATTGTCGAGGGAATGAATGTTTCCCTTTGTCTCCATTCCCATCGTTCAGATTCCTCTCATATAACTCCTTCATCCGGCTCGTCATCGGAAGACATGCATCCCTAGCCTCTTTGAAACCTTCCGTTGATTGCGAGACATAGAAACACATTTCGTTGTAGGAAGAACTCAAAATCCCATACCGGGCCATCTGTGTTGGAGTGCTACCAATTGAGGGTTGAGGCCATTGCTGGCCATCCTTGCTTGCAGCCCTTGTCCATCTATGCAGCACACAAGTTGGGGGAATTTGCTTTAAATTTTCGGCTTTCATAACACATATCATGTGACAGCAAGGTAGCCCCAACAACTCAAACTTCATGCAAGAACATCTCATTGCAGCATCCACTAGACTGTGTGTTACTATCCATGACCTGTCCTTCACTTTGTACTTATGAATATAGTAGCATTTCTGACCATCCGGCAAAGGGAACACGTCCTTGACATTCAACTTCCCCTTTTCTAAGATTTCATCACGGAACATTCTAAATATATTTCAGGTGAATAGCTCAGCTCCATGTCACTCTATATCTCGCAATGGAGCAATCAATACCAAAAAAGTGTTATTTGTTTCAGCATCATCTCCAGCCTCGTTATACCTTATCCTTGCAAGAGCCCGATCATAGTGCCTAACAAATTCATATAGCTTCAATTTGTGTTGGAGGAAGGGATTGAAATAAGCATTCATACACTCCGAGCACTGAGTGCTCTTCATCCCAGCAAAGAAATGTCCATGCATATATGCCTCAGCCCACATATGACGCTTTTCATATGTCTCCAACAGCCAACTGTTGGTTTAAAGTCCAAAATTTTCAACCATTGTCGTCTAGCCATGCTCAAACTTTGTCTCATCCGTTTCCATGTCCATACACTGCTTGAAAGCATGTGCAAAGCCACTTATGTGAACATTTGAAACAGCATTTTTCCCAAGATGCCAATTACATAATCGATGTCTTGCGTCTGGAAATACTCTTCTAATTGCCTCTCGCATCGCCTTATCCCCATCTGTCAGTACGGACACAGGTGCTTCATTGCCCATCGCCTCCATAAATGTTTCCAAAATCCATGTGTATGTCTCAATTGTCTCATTAGCTAGCAAAACACATGCAAATATCGTGGTCCTAAAGTGGCTAGTCACACCAGCCGACATGACAAAAGGCTTCTTGTATGCATTGGTTCTGTAAGTTGAGTCAAATATCAACACATCACCAAACTTTGCGTAGTCGGCCTGCGATTTTGAATCTGCCCAGAACAGATTTTGTAACTTGTTATCGTTACACACATCATACTTGTAAAAAAAACGTGCATCAACATCAAGTTTTGCACATAGGTAAACCAACGCACCCTGCGCATCACCATCTTCAACTTGTGCTCTACGTTCGGCTTGAATATGGTTATGCAGATTCGTACGGACGAAACCAACATTCTCATAAGACCCGGATTGATTTACCATATAGTCCATGATTTGGCTAGTCCTCACACCGACGTTGCGCATAGCCATTGCTTGAGCTTTGTCAGCGCTGTTTAAACTGCGATGTGACCTCAGATACATCACACAGTGTTGTTCTGCCAATTCATGGTTGTGGTCTGCGACGAAGTGAGTCACAACATACTTTCCCCCTTCACTAGCATCTGTATCGTACCGTATGCGAAATTGGGCTTTGAAACCTACTCTTGTTAGTGCCTTGGGAGCTCTACTCTTCTCAGCAACACGATCCAAGTATATTGGTAATCTCTGACCTTCCCTTGAACACAACCACAGCCTACAAACAACCTTTCCCTCTTTATTTGTGTTAAATCTGAATTTTCGTATACTAAATCCCTTGGCTTTAGCATACACATTGTAGAAAGCTTCTCCATCTTCGACCGAATCAAATTTCTGTTCCAGAATAGCACGTTCAACATCACCAACCATGTGCCATGAGCATCGTCAACCATTTCTTTTTTCACATCAGCTCCGCCAGCTTCAACGTTCATGTTGGTTGCTTCTTCATTGCTCGGACCAGCTTCGCAACCATGATAAGGTTCCACCCGACTTTCACTCATCAAACGAATGTCATCTGCTTCATTTGGAATGTCACAATCATCACCTTCCCTTTTAACTTCCGCTCGGGCCATACTGCACATGACTGTAAAATGTTAAGGGTGGGCAACGGTTTATCCGAACCGCTCAAACCGCCCAATCCGCCCAACCCGCATATAAGTGGGCGGTTTCGCAAACATAATGCGGGCGGATGCGGTTTGAAATATGACAAATTTGCGGGTTGCGGGCGGATCACGGTTTAAACCCGCAAACCGCAAAAACCGCCCGCACTTTAATTATTATTATTATTTTTTTTTTATATACTAACTTTGTAACTTTTACAGGAGCACCATTATATTCTCTATGACACTAGGATCCTTATTTTTAAGTATTTCTCAACTTTCTTAATGCCGTAGAATTATCAAGTCCTAAACTTGGTTTCTTATATGATTTTCATTGGTGATTCATCCACTTTTTCCTAATAAAATTTTTCTTCTAATGGTCGATAGAACTTATAGTTTGATTATTGATTACTGAACTGACAATTCTAATTGAGTACAACCTTTAATGCATTGATATACATTTTTTTCATAGCAAAAATGCTAGTGTAGGGTCTCTTTGTTTTGGGTACTTTAATTTAATGCATTGATATTCAATTTTTATTTGTAAACTCATCAAAAAATTGTTATCACAAATATATAAAAAGAATCTGATGCCTAAATTCGCTGGGAAAAAAAACTCGAAAATTAATTTTTAAAGAAAAAAGTGTAAACCGCAAACCGCCCGCAACCGCCCGCACATTTGCAAACCCTATCCGCACAAACCGCAAACCGCACTGCGGGCGGTTGCGGGTTGACTTTTTCCCAAACCGCATAGATGCGGGCGGGTCAAAACCGAACCGCAAACCGCACAAAACCGATCCGCGAACACCCCTAGTTAACACAAACACAAACATGACATTTTTCACACGGTTTAGTTGTTTGTGCAAACACAAACACTCGCTTGAGAAAGAGAAAGGTTAGTTGCCAATGGAGGGGTTTCCATTTGAGCGAAGCGTAGAGCGGTTGAAGTTAGGATGGGGGTTTAGTTGACGAAAAATAGCTGAAGTGAAGAGGCCATAGAGACAAAAAGGGAGACAGAGAGAGGGAGACAGCTCCATATCCCATATCTAGTTGGAGAGAAGGGCTTCGCTTCAGCAATGGAACCAACACAGGCTTGTAGTTACGTTGTTGTTGGAAATCGCCCGTTATACTGTTCCCTACAGAGCTTCGTCAATGGAACGAACCCGGCAAGGGCTTCTCGCTGTTAATGGAAATCAACAGTTACACTGACCCAACCTTACACAGAGAGGAGAACAGAGAGAGATAGGGACGAAATACAGAGAGTGAGTGGGATACAATCATGCAAATACAAGCATTAACCGGTTGCCCCGGTTTCAACTTTTTCACAATTAAACAATTCAATGGTCTTGATCAATTATTGTAATCTAACGGCTAACAATTGGGTTGCATATGGTGTGCAACCTTAAGGGGGTTACACACTTAAACAGAACCCATATTAGAGATACCAAATTTTTGGTAAATAAATAATTAAAAGGTGTGAATCTCACAAAAATGTAGACCACGCATTCGTATATTCATATTTATTTGATAAAGAATTTAAAGTTTATAACCTTTTCTTTTGTCATTGCGAACATATTTTCCACTCATTTCTAACTTTTCCTTGTATTAAGGCATCTTCCCTTTTCTGGGTTTTGCTTCCTGTGACTAATGATGGCTTCATACCTCTCTCTCTCTCTCTCTCTCTCTCTCATATCATATACTTGAATGATACTACAATTACTTATTCCTCTGATCCTCTCTGTGTTCTTGGCATCATCACTAGTGGATTCTCTTTGTTTCGCAAGCTTTTAAAGGTGTTCATAATCTCTCCAAAAGGGTATTTCTTCTTTTTCTTTACTTAAGATTCTCACAAATCCTGATTTTTCTTGTCCTTCCTTTTTTTCCCCGGAAAACTTGCTTCTGAACTGATTAGGGTTGTGATTATACTTCTGTCAATAATAATGTTTTTGTGTGCTTTACCCTTAAATTAATTGCCTCAAATCATGGATTTTAGCAGGGTATTTTTCTTGTTGCAATTGTCCACATTGCCTTAGGGTTTGGATTCAGAACCAATTCAAAGTAATTGAGTTGAATTGTATCTGAAAAGGGTTAGGATTAACTTGGCCAAAAACATCAGTGGCGAGTTTATAATTGTATTAGGCTGATCTCAAGTTGCAATTGCCAATGTCTCCTTCATACTTTCCTCTCCGGTGGGAAAGCACTGGGGACCAATGGTGGTTTGCTTCCCCACTTGATTGGGCAGCTGCCAATGGCCACTATGACTTGGTGAGCTCATTCGCCTAGATGCCAATCACCTTATCAAACTCACCTCTCTTAGGCGAATTCGCCGCCTTGAGACTGTCTGGGATGACGAAGAACAGTTTGATGATGTCGTCAAGTGTCGTTCTCGGGTTGCCCAGAAGCTCTTTTTCAAGTGTGAAAGCAAGAGAGGGAAAAATTCCCTCATCCGACCTAGGCACGGTGGCTGGCTTCTCTACACTGCTGCCTCAGCTAGAGACTTGGGCTTTGCCCGAGACCTGCTTGAAAAAAACCCTCTACTAGTTGTTGGGGAAGGAGAGTATGGTGTGACTGATATACTTTATGCTGCTGCCAGGAGTAAGAATTGTGAGGTTTTTAGGCTTCTTTTTGATTTTGCAGCGTCACCGAGGTTTTTGGCAGGCGATGGGGGAGAGTTGGAGGAGCATATTGGGGAGATCCCTTGTGATTATAAGTGGGATATGGTGAATAGAGCTGTTCATGCTGCTACAAGAGAAGGCAATTTGAAGATTTTGAAAGTGCTTCTTGGTGATTGCTTTGATGTTTCGGCTTATAGAGATACTCGGGGTTCAACTGTCTTACATGTCGTAGCTGGCAGAGGTCAAGTTAAGGTGAGGATCTTGCTATTTAGCTTTGAATTTCAATTTCTTTGTTTTTGTTTGGATGGTCAAATCACTATGTTTTAGCCTACAATGATTTATGTCAGCTAGTTGTATGCATTGTATACCCAATAGCCAGCACTATGAAATTGTAGATAGGAAAGGAAAATAAAAAGTCATGATCTTTCATCCAATTTTAGTTTTTTCTTATCTATTTCTTTTCTTAAATTTTGCTATGATTACACTTCCATGTTTTCTGAGTGAAAAGATTTTGGTCTACTCTACCGCATGTAGTAGTATTGGAAGAAGCCAATTACAGCAAATATCCAACTGTTGATTTGCCTTTCTAGCTACAATTTTATTTTGCACGATGGCATCTACCAAGTGTTCTGCTTGACATCATATATGTGCTAATTGTCAGTCGAGTTGGAGTTGTGAAAATGCATGAATTCTTCATATGAAATGGTTCTTGAAACGATCCTAGGAGCCACAAATTGTTTGCAACTGTAGTTGTACTAGGATCAGCCAACGTACATATAGCATTGATACCTATAGACTTGCACAATTTTGTAAGATTGTACACTAAAAATTAAGGAACAAATAGGCTGCTCATTGGTAATTCTACTGAAGGAAGAAGAATAATACATCACAATTTCAATGGTTTGCAGTAGCTTGGTTTTAGAACTTCATAGCCAACCTTGTTATTTGTTCAGGTAGTGAAAGATCTTATAGCATCCTTCGATATCATCAACTCCACAGACAAGTTTGGCAACACAGCATTGCATGTAGCTTCCTACAGAGGCCAATTAGCCGTGGTTGAAGCTCTAATTCTTGCATCTCCCTCATCCATCTATAAAACAAACAAAGACGGAGAAACTTTCCTACATATGGCGGTGTCTGGTTTTCAAACTCCTAGTTTCAGAAGATTGGATCGACAAATTGAACTCATGAAGCAGTTAGTATGTGGAAAATTGTTCGACACCGAAGACATCATAAATGCCAAAAACAACGATGGTAGAACTGCTCTTCATCTGGCCATCATTGGGAATATTCATTCTGATTTAGTCGAGCAAATAATGAGTGTCCGTTCAATTGATATGAACGATTGCGATTCAAATGGCATAACCCCACTTGATCTCCTCCGGAAGCATCCACGTTCTGCATCATCTGACATACTAACCAGACAGTTAATTTCAGCTGGAGGAATCTCCTATGGTCAGGACTATACAGCAAGCAGAACCATTGCTTCCCACTTAAGGATGAGAAGTATGGGGAGTCCTGGAACTTCTTTCAGAATCTCCGATTCAAAAATATTCTTGTACACAGGGATTGAGAATGCATCAGACACCAGTGACTCAACCATAGAAGACTGTAATGAATCAAATTCAAATTACAAAAAACTAGCTTCTATAAATTACGCAGCAGAACGTTTGAAACGCCTGCTCCATTGGCCCAGGATCAAAGAAAGAAAGAACAAGATGCCCAAGAAAATGGTAGATGGAAATTCAGATGAAAATCCAATCCCACTCCGACAAAGATTCGCATCCCTTCCTAACAACAAGCAAACGGTTTCTTTAAGAAGCAACCTTCCAAGTCCAAATGCAAAGAAGAAATTTGCTTCAGGAATATTAGTGCAGGGTGTTATGCCAGATCTTGCTATTCCACGTCTTTTGTTTTCTAGTTCATTCCCTAAATCATCAATATCCTCACCCGAATGCTCGGATAAACAAAAATGTGACTACGTTCGGAGTGATATTGCAGGGCCATCTTGTTTAAATCAAATATCTGATAAGAGATTGATGAACCAGTACCTTTGTTTTGGCGTATCAGCACCGAAGGAAGGACTAAGGTAACCTCTCTAATTCTGTAGGTTAGTGAGTTTTATAGCTGCTTTCTAGACTTTCTCTTTACTATATGGCTGTTGATTGTTTATAGTCTGTTAATTATGTACCTGTAAGTTATTGACTCCTTGTCTGAATTTCAATATTCATTTTCAAACAAGAGAGATGTAATATTCTGCAAGATTTTACTGATATTTTAATGAATTCCAAAAATTATTTCTAATTGTATTTGATCTTACCCAATTCTGGTAGAAAAGGTTGAGAGAGCTTTGATATAGATAGGCCAAAACTGTCAGGGCTAAGAGTGAAGTATGAAATTGTATCACTAAACTAATTGAGTCTACAATTAAGAAACGGCACACAAAACGCGAAAAAACCCAACCCTTTGCCATCCCAGACAATATAGAATACTCACTAGGGCCTAAAAGACAAACTACCATAGCAAAATAGACAAGATTTCCAAAAAAACTAGGACCCAGGAATACATGTGGATTTAACCCCTTTGGAAGATCTTTCACACAGGAAGCCGATACATGTTATGGAGTAAACCACTCACACAATAGCTATCAATAGCAAGAAGAATCATTCACAAACAAGAAAAACTTAACAAACAAATTTACGTGGTTCTGCAGTCTTGTCTATATCATTGCTCACACCAGTTTGACTATACTAAAAGAAGATAAGAAATACAATGCGGCTGCTTATACAGATAACAATATATGCCGATAAGAAACTTCTGTACAAGTCCTTCTCTTCTGTATTTCAAAACATTGAACTTAAATTTTGTGGAACCTCATTAGCATTGTCTAGGAAAATGACACAGATATTTCTATGTCCCTACCTACTATGACCTTTAAACAGTACAATTCCTCCCCAAATTTGAGCTCACACACTGCTTCTGTAGTAGTTTTTTATTTGGGTAAATTACAAACACACCTAAGACTTATTTAAATTATAAATTATTCCCTATAAGTTTAGAAATTACATTATGTCCCCTAAGGTTTCTAATTTTATAACAAATAGGTCATTTTATTAATAAATCATCAAGTTAATTAATATTTTTTAATAATGTTAAAATTTTATTTCAATTAATAATTCAGATAATTTTATTATTGTATAGGTGAACAGTTAGAAATTAAATAAAAAATTCTAACAGGAAGGTATTTGTAATTTTTCAAACCACAAGAAGCAATTCGTATTTTAAGCAAATCTCAAGGGGTGTATTTATAATTTACCCTTCTTATTTCTTTTCTTTAAAAAAATAGTAAGAAAAAAAAAACCCTAAGGTTGTATTTGGTAAAACTCTAGAAATGTAATTTCAATCCTGGTTTGAACGCTCTATTTGATTTAAGCTCTAAAAATATAGTTACACACCTACTTTTAAAAACACGTAACCGGTCATAAAATCTCTAAACTAACTTATTTTTATTTATTTATAATTTCTAAACCATAT
>NW_021025971.1:528342-637562 GCF_004153795.1 Camellia sinensis
AGGTCATGCATTGAATTAAACTCTATACTATTAAAAGTCATCAAGATGAGCTATCTATGACAGTGATTATGAATCTTGACCTGATATGGATTCGAGCAGAAAATTATTAGATTGAAAACAGTATCATGTGGAAAAAGAACAAAAAACTATTCCTTTATCCGGAGCTGTTTTAGATTAACATTTAGTTCATGATACCATTCATTAGAGAGAATGCTTAGATTCCCCCTTTTTTATGATATTCTCTTGTTTGATTGTGTCATTTATTTTGGATAGTTTGGGGATTATACCATGTAAAGTTCTTGTGGGAGTAGAAATGTAGTTGTGGGCTACTTAATACAAAGTTTATGATGTCCATTATCCATTTGAAATTTAACTCAGCACAAGCAAGGAGTTTAAAGTGGAAAATTATGAAGCATGTTAAAATAACAATATCTTAAACTTTCTCTCATCTCTGTATCAAGGAACTAATATTATCGCTCCATATTCCATATAAACATCATGTAGTTTTAATGTTATTTTGAGTGAAGTGCCTTCTGATTAATGTTATTTTGGGTGAAGTGCCTTCTGAAATTTTGTACTTAAGATTGCAAATGTACATTTGTATACTTTGTGGAATTTGCTGTTAATTTGTCCATGGAACTTTTCAGTAAGTGTCAATTTAATGTTGGGCTGCTTGATGCTAATGTGTATGGGTCATCTATTCCAACCATGATGAAACTCAATGGCAGGCCTAAAGTTATTTAGATAGTTTTTTAATCATCTGAATCCGTCCTGACTTGTTCCAAAATCTGTGGGGTCAATGATGTGAAGTACTATAATGCATGATAGTGAATTGCTAAGGGTAGTTCTAAGAGATATAGATTTGCTTTTAATTTATTGCTCATATTTTACTAGTTAATTTAATATTCACATTTTAATGTGAATATTCTTTGCTTGTGTCACATTGGTGCTGGATTAGATATAGTTGGTACCTTTTGAATTATGTTATGATATTTTCTACTGCTTCTTGAAAACTATGGAATCAGGTGTGTTTATCAATGGGGTTTCTTGTCTTCCCTCATATGTGATTCGAAGTATTTGGGCTTCAAATTGTAACTCCGTTTGAAGGATTAGTGATGATTTTTTTTTAAAAAAAAAGTTAACCTGTTAAATGTATTTTACTACTAATTTTTGTTCTTTATCCAAAACTCATGTTGATTTTGTTCTTGCAGGTGTGAAAGTTCTAAAGTCAATATGGAAGGTTTTTGTTCTCAATATATATATATATATATATATAACCAATTTGTTATTAGGTTTTTGGCATTTGGGGCAAAGAAGATTAGCTTGCATGAGAATGTTTCTATGCTTGAAATTTATATTTACATATATTGTATTGTCCTCACCTTATTTTTATATGTTGGATTATTATTAGTCGTATGGATGGTCTTCATCTTTGTTAAAAGTAGTTACAAGAAAAAGGCCAAAGCAGCTTCAAGACAGTAGTCAGTAAACATTTCCACTTTGGGAAATACACCTATATTAGCCATTTTAAGATTTTGTTTCTTTTCTTAAGTAAAATGTTGGATTATATGGTGGATTAACATTTAGTTCATGATACCATTCATTAGAGAGAATGCTTAGATTCCCCCTTTTTTATGATATTCTCTTGTTTGATTGTGTCATTTATTTTGGATAGTTTGGGGATTATACCATGTAAAGTTCTTGTGGGAGTAGCAATGTAGTTGTGGGCTACTTAATACAAAGTTTATGATGTCCATTATCCATTTGAAATTTAACTCAGCACAAGCAAGGAGTTTAAAGTGGAAAATTATGAAGCATGTTAAAATAACAATATCTTAAACTTTCTCTCATCTCTGTATCAAGGAACTAATATTATCGCTCCATATTCCATATAAACATCATGTAGTTTTAATGTTATTTTGAGTGAAGTGCCTTCTGATTAATGTTATTTTGGGTGAAGTGCCTTCTGAAATTTTGTACTTAAGATTGCAAATGTACATTTGTATACTTTGTGGAATTTGCTGTTAATTTGTCCATGGAACTTTTCAGTAAGTGTCAATTTAATGTTGGGCTGCTTGATGCTAATGTGTATGGGTCATCTATTCCAACCATGATGAAACTCAATGGCAGGCCTAAAGTTATTTAGATAGTTTTTTAATCATCTGAATCCGTCCTGACTTGTTCCAAAATCTGTGGGGTCAATGATGTGAAGTACTATAATGCATGATAGTGAATTGCTAAGGGTAGTTCTAAGAGATATAGATTTGCTTTTAATTTATTGCTCATATTTTACTAGTTAATTTAATATTCACATTTTAATGTGAATATTCTTTGCTTGTGTCATATTGGTGCTGGATTAGATATAGTTGGTACCTTTTGAATTATGTTATGATATTTTCTACTGCTTCTTGAAAACTATGGAATCAGGTGTGTTTATCAATGGGGTTTCTTGTCTTCCCTCATATGTGATTCGAAGTATTTGGGCTTCAAATTGTAACTCCATTTGAAGGATTAGTGATTATTTTATTTTTTAAAAAAAAAAGTTAACATGTTAAATGTATTTTACTGCTAATTTTTGTTCTTTATCCAAAACTCATGTTGATTTTGTTCTTGCAGGTGTGAAAGTTCTAAAGTCAATATGGAAGGTTTTTGTTCTCAATATATATATATATATATATATAACCAATTTGTTATTAGGTTTTTGGCATTTGGGGCAAAGAAGATTAGCTAAATCCAACAATTGTTCACTGAAGATTGGTATTTGATTAGAAGCATAGTTATGAGTTCTCTATTTCTTGTTCTTCCTAATCATGAAAATCCTAAATGGAGATATAGCATTTCTGTTTCCAGAGTTTTAATATTTTTATTTGCTTACTCTGCCATAGTTCTATCATCATAACCTATATTCCATATATGTGTGTTTGCGTATGTATGTATATACAGTGTTTGGACCTGGGAATTAGGTATCCATCCTCTGAGCTAGTCTTTAACATGTCATAATCAATTAGATGCAGCTTATCAAGGATTGTTATTTATATAGTGAAATGGTTTGGAAATTCATAAGTAGGGTTCCACTTATTTGGACTGTTGCTTAAAAGAAGATAACAATATTTATATCCAGAGTAAACTAGTGTGATGCATTTGGTCCCAAATCCATGTGTGTGCAATAAAACCATCAGTTTTCCTTATAAATTTGTAAATTAGAAAACTAGATTTGTAATAAGATTTATAATATAAAAAACAAAAATAAAAATGAGTGATTTTTTAACGTTTTATGGATCTATATTATCACAATTAATTATAGGTTCATATGTGTGCATACATATGTTCGTATGCTTGAATTTCGAGAGCAAAATACTCTTGAAGCTTGCATGAGAATGTTTCTATGCTTGAAATTTATATTTACATATATTGTATTGTCCTCACCTTATTTTTATATGTTGGATTATTATTAGTCATATGGATGGTCTTCATCTTTGTTAAAAGTAGTTACAAGAAAAAGGCCAAAGCAGCTTCAAGACAGTAGTCAGTAAACATTTCTACTTTGGGAAATACACCTATATTAGCCATTTTAAGATTTTGTTTCTTTTCTTAAGTAAAATGTTGGATTATATGGTAGAGAGGCAAAGGAACGAGACAAATCTTTATCAAAATCAAAACATCGAGATTGTAGAACTAAAAGTCAAGAACCAAATGCTTGAGCAATTCTTAACATTCATGAAGCAACTTGTTGTGGGTAGGGGCAGGTGCTGTCAAATTGGCGTGATGTATCAACCTATCACGATTTTATGACTCCTACAGTCATGACCTTACAGATTATGATCATTCCATCTACTGGGTTAATCTTCAATGATAAGTCATCAGTATTATCATTTCCCTTGAGACCCGTGGTGGTTCATTTGGGGCATTGCCCTGTAGTCTTTGAGTTATTATTATATATCCTTTTCTTCTTTTGGAGTTAAATGCTTTATGGTGAGTATTTTTTCAGGTTTTGGAGATTTGGAGAGGGGGTTTAGTAAGAGTTAGGTTGGTTTCAGGAGCAGTGGCCCTTCACTCTTTTAGTCCATTTGGGATGAGGGACTTAGTCAACTTTTGAGGAGATGGCTATCAATAGTGACAGCATGTCATGCTCAGTCCTTTCTCTTTATGGTTTTCAGAAAATGTTTCTTTTGCTTCATAGCCTTTTGAGATTTTTGGGAAGAATGTTAAAACATTTTCAGAGAATGTAACAAACTCTTCCCTTATTATTTGATATTTTTTTTTATCTATTATCATTACATGACCTTTGTCTGTGGTTAAGTGACTATCACTATATGATTTCAATGGAACAAACTCATCTCTTGTTGCAGGGACACAGATTGTTTTATGTGGTTTAAGAAATGGAGCAACTTGTTTTTAGCATGTTCATGTCTTGGAATAATTATCAATTTCTAAATGGAGATGACAACTCTCTTCTGGCTATATTAATTTGTTTTCTGTATGTTCATGTCTGATGATGAGTCAACTGCTGAAATCTTTAACACATGAGTTTTCCTATATTTAAGGGCACGGATAAAATGTTTGCATAAAAATAGCAATACATTGATCTATAAGTGACATCGAAAAAACTTGAATGGTGAAGACTGTATTGTTTTAGACTAGCACAATACATTGATCTATAAGTGAGTGGATGTATACATATTACCCCTACTCTCTTTGTTGTGTCATGAAAGGTGTGATCTAAATGTTTTTAATCACACTTAAAAGGTGTGATCTAAATGTTTTTAATCATACTTAAAAGGTGTGATCTAAATATTTTTAATCACACTTAAAAGGTGTGATCTAAATGTTTTTAATCATACTTAAAAGGTGTGATCTAAATATTTTTAATCACACTTAAAAGGTGTGATCTAAATGTTTTTAATCATACTTAAAAGGTGTGATCTAAATATTTTTAATCACACTTAAAAGGTGTGATCTAAATGTTTTTAATCATACTTAAAAGGTGTGATCTAAATATTTTTAATCACACTTAAAAGGTGTGATCTAAATGTTTTTAATCACACTTAAAAGGTGTGATCTAAATGTTTTTAATCATACTTAAAAGGTGTGATCTAAATATTTTTAATCACACTTAAAAGGTGTGATCTAAATGTTTTTAATCATACTTAAAAGGTGTGATCTAAATATTTTTAATCACACTTAAAAGGTGTGATCTAAATGTTTTTAATCATACTTAAAAGGTGTGATCTAAATATTTTTAATCACACTTAAAAGGTGTGATCTAAATGTTTTTAATCATACTTAAAAGGTGTGATCTAAATATTTTTAATCACACTTAAAAGGTGTGATCTAAATGTTTTTAATCACACTTAAAAGGTGTGATCTAAATGTTTTTAATCATACTTAAAAGGTGTGATCTAAATATTTTTAATCACACTTAAAAGGTGTGATCTAAATGTTTTTAATCATACTTAAAAGGTGTGATCTAAATATTTTTAATCACACTTAAAAGGTGTGATCTAAATGTTTTTAATCATACTTAAAAGGTGTGATCTAAATATTTTTAATCACACTTAAAAGGTGTGATCTAAATGTTTTTAATCATACTTAAAAGGTGTGATCTAAATATTTTTAATCACACTTAAAAGGTGTGATCTAAATGTTTTTAATCACACTTAAAAGGTGTGATCTAAATATTATTAATTACACTTAAAAGATGTGATGAAAGCATTTTTTAATGACACTTAAAAAGTGTGATTAAAAATGATCATTTTTAATCACACTCCTAAAGACCACACTTTAATAAAACTTAAAAGGTGTGATTAAAAAACATACATCACACCAAAAAAGTATGATCTTTATCTATATTTGTAGTAGTGCAATTACACTTTGCTCAAATAGTGTATCTATCACACACTCGCTTTGCCCACTTTGCCCACTTTGTGTATCAATCACATACGCTCACACTATGCCTACTTTGTGTATCAATCACACGCGTTCGCTCTGTGTATCAATCACACACTCCCGCTTTGTGTATCTATCATACTTGTTCACTTAGTGCATCTATCACACTTTGTGCTCACCTTTTTGTGTATCAATCACATGTTCGCTCTGTGTATCTATCACACATGCACACTGTATTCGCAGTGAGAATTCCATAATTTTCTTACATCATTTCTGCACGAGGTGTAGTTTGGCTCGAGGTTACTTGCTTGCCTAGCATTCGCTTAAAATGTTGCGTTTATTTCGCATAATTGCTTCATTACAGCTCTCTTTGCATGATCATGAGTGATGCCCGGCTTCGCGTAGCGTATAAGTCCAATTATCAAACTGGCTTCGCGTAGCGTATAAGTCTAATTATCAAACCGGCTTCGCGTAGAGTATAAGTCCAATTTTCAAACCGGCTTCGCGTAGCGTATAAGTCCAATTACCAAACCGGCTTCGCGTAGCGTATAAGTCCAATTATCAAACCGGCTTCGCATAGCGTATAAGTCCAATCTTCAAAATATTTCTGCATATCATTTTACATTTTGCCGCTGCCTGCGGGCACATCTGTGTCATTTTGTATGTTTGTCTAAGTCTTCGGCCTTGTCAAAAATGGGACGTCTCTGGGCTTTGACATTCACTCCCGTCACTTATGACTTTCGAGTTCTGTCAAAGAGGGGCAACTGTAGACGCCCCATTTTTGACCGACCTTGAGACTCAGACGTCACCAGTTGAGCACTCAGTGATATTGCATTTTGTGCTTGCTCAGAAGTTTTAGAGTCTCGGCTGCGAGCCTTGCCTCCGGACTTCTGGGCTTTTTTGTGCTTTGCCTCGGTTTGCGAACCAGGCTCTGTTTTCCCTATTTTCTCTTCCCAAAGGGAGGGAGAGGTCTCGTAGATCATCTCTCAGTGGTCGTAGGCTACGCTTCGTGGTCGTAGGCCATTTTGCCCGTTTGGAGCCCGGTTTCTAATTTTTCAGAGCCGTTGGTCGTGTGCCTCGGTTCGAGACCGCTTAACCATCTCCGTTTGCTCTGGTTTCTGGCATACATCTTATTTGCTCCCTTTTGAGGGACACTGTGGCCCGAGAGACCAACTTCGTGGTCGAACACCACTCCCGGTGCCCAACAGTCAGTTTTCGGGGCCCCGAGCTGCGCGTTTCGGCCCCCGAACCTTCATTTTGCATCGGTTTGGGCTCATTTTTGGCAGGGACCTCTGTTTCATTGTTAGGAAGGTCGTAGAAGGGTGGGAGGCCAGCAATTTTTCTGTCAGCCAACTTTATCCCTTCATCACCCTCCGTCGCCCGATTTTTCTCACTTGAAACCCAATGTTGACCCCTCTTGGGCCATTTTCTTGTACCCTAAACCCCATATTTGTGATGTACACACCTGGGAGGCCACCAATATCATATGGTCGGCCACTAATGTTGCTTGACCCTTTTGAACCACTCCAAAAAGTGGGCTTTTCTCTCTCCTGGTTTACTTTCTCCAGTTTTTGACCACATGGTTGTGTTGTGCACACATGGGAGGCCACCAATATCATATGGTCGGCCACTAATGTTGATTGACCCTTTTGACCCTTGGCCGGCCGGCCAGCCATGGGAGGTAGCCAGCCGGCCACCTAAGCCCAAGAAAACTGGCCGGCTATGTTCCTTGCTACAGGTACATCTCAAATATGCATCTCTTTCCCCCCCAGATTGTGTATCCAGTGGGTGCATTTTTGGAGGGAAACTTGGATTGTTTTCCCTCCATTTTTCCCCCCATTTTCCCCCTCTTTTTGCCTATATAACCAGCCTCCTGCTCTGGTTTTAGGGGTTGGAAAAATCACCTAAGAGCTTTGCATACATACACCTTCCTCTCCCTCTCTTCCAAGCTCCAATCCTTCAAACCCTATACCATTTTGCACTACACCTCATAGCACCACATCCCCATCTTCCATTCCAGCAGCTTGAAGCTGATTTCCAGAGCTAAAAGGACACCAAACTCAAGCCAAGAGTTGCCTAAAGTTTGGTCTTCAAGGGTAAGCACCATTCTCCCTCTTTTTGAGCTTACTTTGTATGCTTTCGAAGTCATATTTGCTTGCTGTTTTGAGCTCCGACCCTAACTGGAACTAGGCTTATTTTGAACCATTTTTCATGTTTGTTTAAGGGTATTTACCTTTTTGAGGTCTCCTTGTTGCACTTGCTTCATTATCCCCCTTGTATGCCATCTTCTTGTGTAGTATTTTTGGCCTATGTATAAACTGTTTTGAGCTCTGTCATGAACTGAAAAGTTGCTTATTTTGAGCCATTGTTCAACATTGTTGAGGGCTCATTGCTTTTTGAGGCTTCTATCTTCTACTTGCCTTTATATCTCTCTTTTGGCCATATTTTTGCATGATTTGTTAGCCTCTTATTCTTCTGTTTTTGAGCTTTGGTCCGAACTAAAAATGGCCTTATTTTGACCCCATATTCATGTTTCATTAAGGGTCTTTCACTGTTTGAGGCACCCTTTGTACACTTTGTGTTTTACCTCTCTTTTTGGCCTTATTTTGCATAGCATTTTGAGCATTCTTGCATACTGTTTTGGGTCCGTCCATCAACTGTAAAGTGAAATATTTTGGGCCCCTATTCAACATTGTTGAAGGGCCCCTTTGTGTTTGAGGCCAGCAACCACGACTTGCTTCTTTGTCCCTCTTTTGGCCCATTTCTTGCATGAGATCTTAGCCATACCTGTGCTGGTTTTTGGGGTTTCTTATAAACTGTAAAACATCATATTTTGGGCCCCTCTTCAACATTGTTGAAGGGTCCTCATCTGTTTGGGGCCAGAAGCTGTGGCTTGCTTCTTTATCTCACATTTAGGGCCATTTTTGCATGCTAGTTTTGCCCTATTTGTGTTTGCTGTTTGGCTTTTCTTAGAACTGTAAACATGCTTATTTTGGGGCTTCCTTGAATCTGTCTTCACATGTCATAAGCAAATAATGCATGCTTGATGTAGCTACAAGTCATTTCAAGTGCTTAATCTTGCATTTCGGGACCATTTCATGCATCGGGTGCCATGTGTTCATGATTCGGGGCTGTTTTGGGTCATGTTTTGCTGCTGAAATCTGCATGTTTGCATGCCATTTTCCACGCCTTGCCATGTCTTGTTAGAGTGGCATTTTGTGCCTTAGGGCCGGTCCTCGGTTTGCGTGCATGTGTGCACGTATTCCGAGTTGTCTCATTTTCATCTTATGGCCTCTTATGTGAGTGTGGCTGAGGTCCACTTGTGTTAGTGTAAGTCCATTCATGCATTGTGTATGCCATTTTATTTCATAGCATTGCGTATGCTAGGTTGTATGTTAGCGCATTGTGTATGCCATGTTACCTCGTGCATTGTGTATGCCATTTCATAGCATTGTGCATGCTAGGTTGTATATTAGTTGCATTTCTTGCATATCATGCATATTGCATCGTGCTTGGGATAGGGGTTAGCCCAAGCACAGGAAACGAGGTACGTTTCGTACTCCGAGTGACGGAACGTATCTCAATTCCCTAGTCACCGACACTCCGGATTATCCATGATGGAGTTAGGTTTTAGTTGAGTTTTCATGTGCATTCATTCTATATTGAATAATGCAAATCGATGCATCGATATGCGTGATTGGTGGCACGAGGATCGAAGCATGCATACATTTGCGAAAATACATTGCCATGCTCCTTTCCTACTCTCTGTTGCAGTAAATCAAGAATCAGCAGTCTTTCGGGGCTTGGCGCGCTTTCCAAGAAATCATTGCAAAACAGAGGCTAATTGGGGCATCGCAGTGGATTTCCGTGCAAAGGCAGCCCAAACATACATCATTCAGAAGAGTCAAGGCAGTCCCTGGCTTGCATGCCAGTTTATTATTTTTATTAGTTAATTTGTAAATTAATTAGGAATTTGTATATATTTGGGCTGTATTATTTGGACTGTACTATTTATTCAGACCCTCTGCGCGAGGGCACAACTGTAATAAGTGTGCGTGCGTGTGATGTATGTCTTCCAACCCCACGTCTTTCTCCCTTTTATTTACCAGCTTATGATGGTTAGATTAGGGCATGTTTCAATTAGCATACAGTATGATAGCATGTTTGCATTCATTCATCTGTCTTGCATGCACCGGGCCATTTCATTTGGGGGCAGAATTCAGTAGAGGGCACAGTCATCCTTAGCTTCTGTTTTGGCTTGGAGTACTCGATAAGTTTTGTGCTTTAGCATCCTTGCATGCGTGTGAGTGAATGCCATGATAGCATGCTTACCATGAGGCTATGTGCTTATCTGATATATCTGCCTGAATGCCTGTGGGTGAAGGTTGGGTTATTCTGAATTGGAATAAATCATCAAATGTTTCAAGCCTACCTGCGGGTAGCAAACCATTTTCAAAAACAAGCATGAAATGTTTTGTTCCAATTCGGGCGACCCGGTCTATACTTATATGCTGTGCGCATCACATAGTAACCTAGGCTAATAACCGGTATAAGAACTCACAATGTTTTCAAAAATTGATATCATGGTTAGTAGAGGCCGGTCTATGACCGGGCGAGCGGGGGTGCTCACGAAGTGACCTTCCCCAATCGTACCCAAGTTCCCGAGCCGAGGCAACTTTGGTGATGACGGACACGTGGCCTTAGGCAACGAGTCAAGGGTTTCCTAAATTTTCCCAAAATAAAATATTTAGGTGGCGACTCTGTATCTGGCAAAGCAGTCCATGTTTGGCACTTCTTTTCTAAAAATCTGTTTTCTCAAAACGATTTGTCGGATTTGGACTCTTTGGTTTAGATTAAGAACCGTGACAATTTGAGAGTCCTGAGCTGTAGTGACCCCAAATGAACGGAACGGGACTCACCCTTCCGGGGCGTTCGGGGACGTCTACACACTCAACCAAAAAAACTCCAATGTTTAAAAGATTCCTACAATGTTTCCCATAGCATAACAAAACACACCAATAATCTTGTTTCAAGACCGAACACCTATCACTTAGGTTGTGTTGATCATGAATTTAGGTAGAGATTTGAAAAGGAAAGCGAAAATGTAGATAAAACGTGAATGAAATATTGTTACATTTCACTCACCTTTCCTTTTCCCTTTTCCCTTTTCCCTTTTCCTTTTCAAATCCTTACCCAAACTCATGCTCCAAACACAACATTAAGGTAACAGGTTTGAAAAGTCGTCTTCTTCCTATACAAAAAAAGCTCTTCTAAAATTAAGTTGCGAAGAACCATTATGATCACCTGGGCGGAGAAGATTAGCCACATTTCTATTCTTATTATCTGAAAGTTTATGCAACTAGGGTCTCTCATCAAGCTATTTATCCTTCCAGAAATTAATATTCTTGCCATCCCCCAACTTTAGACTCAAATTTTTCCTGAAGAGTTGGAACTTGTCAAAAAATTTCGATTGGATAGAAAAAACTCCTTTCACATGTTGTATAAGATCTATTTTTAGACGAAGGTTCTAACCGATTAATTAGATCATTGGAATTATTGTACCTGTACTTTGTAGTCCAGTGTGATCATTAAACCTAACCTAAAACATCACTTGCATTCATGCACTCAAAATCTATTTTAAATATTAAAGAAAACACTACTATGATCGAATCCAACATTGCTTCTGCTTCTTCTTAATCGAGAACTGATGTTGTGGAATGACCATCTGTGATCCAATTTAGTGAATGCAAGTTGCTAAAAACATCTAATAGCAAACTAGACCTTATTACCAAAAACTAATTATCAAATATGAAAGGCTTAAAAAACTAAGCTTGTGGGTTTGGTCTAGCTTTTAGATGTGAAATTCCCTCGCTATGTAATTTGCACCATCTTGTTGATTAATTTTCTCTTTGAATTTTAAATGATTTAATTTGCATGCATACGCTATGTTTGAACTGCATAAAACATAATGATTTGAATCTAACCTTCGTAAGAATTTGCTTGTAGGTATGTTCTCTATTTCCTTCTTTTCAAGTGGATGATTAGCTACTTATCTTATCTCCAATCCATGCAAATAAGGATGTTTGATAATAGTTATTATGGTCTACCTTTGTATTGCTTTTTTATTTTTTTTTTGTCCCCATTAAACTATTAAATAAGAAGGACTGATAACCTTTCTATTATTGTTCTAATTTTTTTTTTTTAATGCTTTAAGCAAGTAGAATAAAAGTTTTGCAAACAAATCATGTTTGATTATTCACATAATCCTGATCCATTTGGTATACATTTAGATTGAAGGAGTTGATGGGATCTAAAAGGTAGTATTTGATTTGAAATGCTAAATTATGAAAACTAGATATTTCTTTCTAACAAATATAATGCAGAGCAACTCTGGCTGAGGATTTAATAGAAAATTCAGTTCATGGAGGAGATGATGTGGTAGGTCTCACAACATTACATACAAGCATGGTTTGGCTCATCTTACTCATAATATACCAAGTAAAAGTGGGTTCACAATTGATGAGGGATTTCAAGTCCTGCCATTACGGATGATTGAGTACTTGTTCATTTGTCAAATAGAGAAAACAATTGTTTTATTTTTATTATATCATATTTTTAGGAATGACAATTTTGTTGGGAAAATAGATCTTGTAATAGGTTTTTTTATTTTTTATTTTTGTGTAAGTAATAGGATTTGTTAAAAACTTTGTATTGTTAAATTGATCTTGTATTCATGATCGAGTTGCTAATTTTATGTGTTTATACAATAACTTAAAATTCATTTAAATATACAAATGTAATGAGCATTAACTGGCACGCGGCCCTTTCCTCACACTATCAAATGTTATGTTGATTACGTAAATATAATTAGGTTAGGTAACTATTGATCAATTTAAATTATATTCTCTAAAATTAAAGAATATTAAAATGAAATGTTGTTATAGAAATGCTCTTAGCACTTATTAAATTATATAAAATCTCACAAAATAATTTTTTAATTTTAGATGAAACATGATATTTGGAAGGGAATTTACTAAAAAAATGAGAGCTATTACACAATGGAAAATGTTTTGTTCCCCGAATTTTTCTTCCCCAAATCCCCCGACTACCCAAAACGACGTTTTTTTTTTTTTTTTTTTTTTTCTCTCCTGCTTTTTTTACTTTTTTTGCTTGAAAGCAAACAAAAGAGGGCCCATTTCTCTCTGACTCATCAGTGCGACTGCAATGTGAGCACAAGGTTCCACGTGGCAATCATGCTTTCTACAACTTTAACCAAAAGTTTGATTGCCACGTTGTCTGGTAGAAGTGACACATTAGACTAACTCTAATCAATATTAGTTGGACAGCCATCCTTGTACCCTACGAATCCGGATCACCCGTCGCCCTTTCCTGTCGCCATCCCCTGTCGCCCCCAAAACGACGTCGTTTTGGGGGCGACAGGGGATGGCGACAGGAAAGGGCGACGGGTGATCCGGATTCGTAGGGTACAAGGATGGCTGTCCAACTAATATTGATTAGAGTTAGTCTAATGTGTCACTTCTACCAGACAACGTGGCAATCAAACTTTTGGTTAAAGTTGTAGAAAGCATGATTGCCACGTGGAACCTTGTGCTCACATTGCAGTCGCACTGATGAGTCAGAGAGAAATGGGCCCTCTTTTGTTTGCTTTCAAGCAAAAAAAGTAAAAAAAGCAAGAGAGAAATAAAAAAAAAAAAAAAAAAAGGATGCCAAGGGGGGGATGCCTAAGGGTAGGGGCGTAAATTTGGGTCGGCTCCGGACTCGGATCAGGATCGGCTCATGTCGAGTTTCGCGGATCTCATTAAAATTCAAATCTTTTTATAGGTTAAAAAATTAGGCTCAGGCTCAAGGTCAGGGATATTCAAGTCTTAAGCAGATTGATCTAGTGGGTCTGCGCCTAGCCTCGGGCTTGGGCTGGGCTTAGGCAGGCCTGACTATTTTTTTTTTTTTTAAAAATTTTTTGAATCAAAATTTTATTATTTTTCACTAAAAAAAGCACTAGACCTCGGGCGGGCCGGACAGGGTGGGCCTCAAGTTAGGCTTTGAGTATGCCTTAAGCGGCCAGGCCCGATTTCAAAATGATGGCCCAAGTCGAAGTCCAAGGACTCGGGTTGGGCTTAGGCCCAAGCCCACCCCAAGTTGCGAGCAGGCTTCAGGCGGGTCACAAGCCACGGGTCATTTTTACACTTCTACGTAGAGGACAGTTCAGGTGTGGCCCTCACTTGATTGCTTCCCTCCGAAACCACTACGTGGCAATCATACATCAACAACACTTCTCTACACCCTGGCACCATACACTTGCAATGATCAAATGTCATCTACTAAACTTGTGCCACGTGGTAACAAAAAGCAGTTGGTGCTGTTGTATTTGATATTGAAAGGCATTTTTAATTTAAAAAATACTATAAGTCTTAAATTTTTTACGAAATAAATTATCAAACGTCTCACATAGGTGTGAGGTCTACCTTTTGTAGATCCCACATCATGTGAGACATTTTGTCATTCATTTAGGCCAAGTTTGGCAACCCAAAAATAATCTATCTTTTTATTTTTTTATTATTTTTTCATCACATCAGCTCTCTATTTTTCTGCACATCTTTTTTTTAAAAGATAAAAAATACACTTATTTAGTTCATCCTAAACTTAGTTGAATATTTTTTATCCCTAACATTATCCTTTTGATTTTTCTCAACTGCTCTCGTGACATTGATCTTATTTTTAATGAAAAATATTAAAATTTGCGAATGGTTACATATACATGTGTTTTTATTATTTTATATGCATGGTCTTAAATTCAATTTCGATGGTATTGCTAAAGGTAACTCGAGTTGGGCTAAATGGTAGATTGATCAGGAATCACAAATGATTATAAATTGACTGTGTTTGGGATGTTGTTATTATATTAAGTTATTTTAATTTTTAGTTATTTTAGTAGGTTAAAATTTTTGTATTTGAAAAGATGGTTGAATTTTTTTGTAATTAGATATCATGTTTGTGAGAGAAAAAAATAAAATAATTATAGATTTGATGTAATATTTTATTTTATTAATTATTTTAGCTTATTTTATCTTTTTGTCTATTTTAGCAAAAAACATACTAAAATTCAACTTGCCAAACACCCTGTAAGATTTTGGAGATACATTGGGCCATTTATGAGTATCAAAGTTATATATATATATATATATATATATATTAAGAGATAGACTGAATATGACCATAAATATGAATTTAAAGAAAATTGAAATGGGGGTAGATGATAGATTGGCGGTAGACTTGTTGGCAACATGAATTGGGATGAAAAATTTACCCAACATGATGTATTTGTCGCAATTTGATTTTAATGAAAAAAAGTTTGAAGTATTAATAGGATATGTTAGAGTATAGGAGAATCTAGGTTTAGAATTTTGATAAAATATGAAATTAAAAATAACAATACTCAATTAGTATACATTTAAAATTTGGCATAGTTATAAAGTGATTATTTCGTAACTTAAATCTATAATCTTAAACATATGAGGCCAAAATTCTATCATTGAATCAATAATAAAATATAAAATTATATCACAAAAATCTTTAAATTGAAAACTAAGAATTCACACACAAAATTCATAAAAATTACTCGTTTTCATTCTTAAACACTAACTTCTAGTAAAAAAATTAAAAAATCACTTTTCAAACTTATCCTAAACAGTAGTATTTCACAGTAAACTTAGAGCTCAAATTTTATCCAAATCCACCAACCCAACTAACTAAGAAACATGCAAGTAAAGAAAAAGAAACACATCAAGTTCCAAATGGACCCACGTCTTCATTATCCAATGAAGCACCTCCACGTGGACCAATCACCACACTTTCAAAGGAAAATGTTTGGGATCTCTTTTTTGAGACTCCACAATCCCTTTTGGACAAGGGTGAGTATGGTCTGGATTAGATTGGATTGGGTAAAATCAGGACCAATTTGTTAGCTATGGTTCCTGAAAAATTGAAACCAATCTAATCTATTTAAACCGTGGAATTAATCCGAACCAATCCATTTAAATACGGATTTGATCGGTTTAGGACTACGAATTTACATAATTAAATAACAAAAAAATATATGTAACACTTTAATTTTATAAAAATATAAATATAGCACTATATTAGTTTCACAATAATATGTCTTTTCATAATAGCGCCGCACTGTTCTAGAATCTAAACAATTGTAAGAAAATTGGTTGTACCATAAGTATTTAAACCATTACAAATTAACATTAAAAACTAACAAACAAAAATAATAAAAGAAAATACCATGCGAGTTTAAGTTTGGATTTAAGCTTTATATAAAATAAGAGAAGATGCTATGCAGGAGGGTGTATAATAAAAATATAGACTATTTGTATACGGTCCGAATCGGTTCCAATCCGAAACCGTGGGGTTCAATCTGGAACCAATCCGTAAACTACGAATTTTTAATTTTTCAATCTAGAACCGAACCACGGATTCAAAAAACCAATCCAAACCTACTGGATTGGTCTGGACTGGATCGGCTTACGGATTTCACAGATTCTTTGCTCAATCCTACTTTTGAATTTCAACTATTGATGTATATATAGGACCCACTCATATATATGTAGGGTCCAAACCATCAATAGTTGAGATCCAAAAGAAATTATAAGAGTTTCAAAAAAAAAAAAAAAAAAAAAAATCTCAATCATTGTTGTACTTTCGAAAGCCAATCACTTTTGCTTTCCAAAAATGTTTGGGAGAGCTTTAAGAAATGAGACTCGCCCATTAATATGATATTTTAATTTTTTTTTATCACATCATTAAATTCAATTAAAATTTTAAAATTAAAATGCTCCTTTGCTTCCCTTCGATGCTTCCGTAGACTGTTGGCAACCCTTTGCTTAGCTGTCATTACAAAAACAACAGTTGATAGAGTCCCCCTCACACGTTAGCTCTCTCTCATTAGTCAAAACCCAAAATTCAATTTCTTTTCCAACAAAGAGCATAATACCCGTGCTATATATGGGTTAAAATAAATAAATAAAAATTATTTTTAAATTAAATTATAACAAAAAATTTATTTATAATATAAAATAAAATTTATTTAACATGAATTAGTTTTCATATAATAATTATATTTACAATAAAATATAAATATATTTCATTTTGATGAATTTCGTAATTTTAGTTTTTCATTCTATCAATTACCTCTTATCTTTTATGTAAAATCAATTACCTTATCTATTTTGTAGAATCCAATCAATCAAAATTAAAGAATAAATAAAAAATAGAGTCTCACTGACCTCAATCTTCAACCCACTCCTCAATTAAGACTTCGATGACGATTTTGCAAGGTTGCTAGGAATAATATCTAAAACAATTCATTAAATATTAGTTAATTATATTTACTAATTTTTTAGATGTTAGATCAATTGAACATTTTGCAAATCATAAAGCCATTTTTTTAATTTGATCACCACTATAAATCATTTTTAATTTTTGATTTTTAATATTTTTTAATTGTTTTTTATTAAAAAAAATTTAGAACTAATATACTAAACAAATAAGTTAAACTGAATATGTATATAAAAACAAATTAACTCTAGCCCATAGACCTAAGTTTTTTTTATTGTGCATGTGATTGAAAATGTGTTAGACCATTTTAATGGCCAGTACCTAAACCTCGATATTTACATAGTGGGTAGCTTGAGCCAGAATGATTACTTGGCCTATAATTAGTATGGTGTAAATAAAAGGTAATGTATGTATTATATGTGAATTTATAATTTTTTTTTTCTCATTTGTTAATAGATTTATGTATAATCCATATTTCAAATAAGAATTTTATAAATTTTTAAGAGTTAGTCACAAATTTGAAAAAAAAAAAACAAAAAAATAAAAATGGACATGATACATTATAAATATATAGCGATCCTGATTTGGACCTGACCCATTTATTACTTTTGAATCTGGGAAACCATATCTGAGACAATTGTTCTTCATTTTTGATTTTGGCTTCAGGAGTCGACACCATCCTTGTTGGTGTCAACTTTGCCTTCTCTTCTTGGTCATGTTATACTCCAAGGGTTGTAGACACCCCATTTTTGATCGCCTGTAAGACTTGGGTGCTTTATTATGAGCACTCGATGATGAAAGTTACATTGTATAAATGGTTTGAATTCTCAATGAAGGAATCTGAATTCGAGCTGTAAACAATCCCAACCTTCCACCACCCACGCTGTTTTTACCTCAAAAATCCATTTTTGAGCATTGTGCCAACCTGCCTTAAACCTGAAACTGAGAAACAGGGGAACCATATTGGGGCCCAACCGTGCCTTTTGCGCGATAAGCATAGTTTTGGGTGGGAATCTACCAGCTGTCTATTTTTGAAGATATTTATGATCTATTTACCTCAAATTTGATAAATATGAGGCCTCACATCTACTTTGAGGGTTAGAAAAATTTCAAAGAGCGTAAAAGATCGTTGAGAGCTCAGTCTTCCCTTGCAAGCTAACTTTGTGTTATTATATCATATTGGAGCTATATCTATACACCATATACACCCTTAGAGCTTAAGCTTGGAGCCTTGGTTGAGACTTTAAAAACCATAATTCACACTTGAGAGTGCCTTAAGATAAAGTTTGGTTTACAATAAAAACTTTCTCTCTTCAAGAGGTATAAGCTTGCCGCATTCTTTCTTGCTTCCATTTCAATCTTTTTCTATCATTTCCTTGTGTTTTCATACTATTTTGAATCTTTTCCAAGTGCTGAAACTTGGGGTTAAAGAGCTACCAAAGGTAGGAGGAGCTTATCACCCCCTCTTGAACCTTATCCCATAGCTCATACCCTTTTTTTCCCCACTTTTTTCTTGGTTTACATACTGATTTTCAGAGTTTTAAAAGGCTGGAAAATATGGTTTAGAAGTCCCAAAAGTGGAGGGATTAGCCACCCCTTATTAGTCTTGTTTACTAGCTTTGTATCTCATTGTTTTTTTCGGCTATCTTTCGTGCTCTCTTAAACATGATTTTCGGCACTATTTTTTACATTTTAGGGGCTGTTTAATGCTTTTAGATAGTTTATGCTTTGAATATTATACTTGTTGTGTTGTAAGTCCTCATGGCTTCGGTTGTTTAGGCTTTAGACATCGAGTCATTTGGGTCGATAGCTTTTATTACATAGTTTTCATGTAAAGAGTCTCACTTTTGTAATAATCAACTTTGCATAATCATCTCTGCACCCTCCCTCATTTCTTGGTTTTCTTTGTTTGAGAGTCGTTTCAAACGAGTGTTGTTTAAGGAATGTGAAAGAGACCTTTCCATGCTTAATGGTTTAATTTCTTCGAAATTTAATTACCAAGGCATTACATCTCTCATATCTTATGCAACTCAAGTTGGATCTTATTGGTTGTCTCTCTCTTTAAAAACCTCCACCCCCGAGCCTCACTTTTGGCCGGCCGATCGCCGCCTTTGGCTATGGCGGTCGGCTGGCCCAGCTCTCTTGTGTGTTTGTGTGCTGGGTTTTGTTTCTAATAAACTTGATTCCCACAGTTTCTTTCCACTTTGGTGTCCTTTCTTTGTTTCATCAGGGGGTGCCTCGATTTGTTTGTTTTGTATCAACAAGGGTGGTTATATTGTATCAACAAGGGGGTTACTTTGTATCAGCAGGGTGCTTGGTTTTAGGGTCAAAACAGAGTAGAAGGAGGTCGGTTTTGGACCAGAATAGAGGTTGGTCAGATCTGGTTGGATCTTCATTCGGGCGCTCTTTTGCGAGTGGGAGTTTAAGGGATGAGCTCGGGTTCGGATCTATGGAGTTTGCTTTGGTGCTTTGTTTGGGGGGAACTAGGGTGTTGAAGTTGATCCAAATCTGTCTAAGATTTCATTCGAGCGCTCCTTTTCGAGTGGGAGTTTGAGGGGTGAACTCCATTCAGATGTACGGTGGTGTCTCGGCGGTTGTTCATTGTTTTGGAGTGGTGCTGGGTGTGGAGTTTTATCCACCCTTGGAGTTGTCGGCTATGAAGTTTTTCCGGCCAAGGAATTGTCTCGGTAGAGTGTTGTCAAGAGTGGGTGAGCTTGCAGATAAAGTGGCAGAGGTGGGTTTGGGAATCCAATGGTTGGAGGCGTTTTCGGCCATAGTTTCAGTCAAGGGAGATTGACAGTCTGCTTCTGCTGGGGTTGGGGCTTTGTGTGGGTATGGAGGCTATGGAGTTTTTCCGGTCAAGGGAGTCTTTCCAACCATGGAGATGTCCTCGGCAGGAGCAGAGGAGCGTGCACAGAAGCGTGCAAGAGCAGAGGAGCGTGTAGCAGGTGGGCGTTGGAAGTTGGAGCAACATAGGTGATAAGTTTTAGTTTCAAAAATAGCAGGTGGGTGGTTGCCTTTTGGAATGCAGTACCTTAGGCGTGGCTGTGTGGAGCATAGGCGTGGGCAGCAAAGGCATGGAGTGCAGCAGCATTGGGAGTGCAGTAGGTGTTTAAAATTTTTGGGTTACCTCCTGGGGTGTTACCTCATTGGGTGTTAGAATAGGTTTTTAGCAGTTTGAGTGCCTTGGTGGGTTGATTTTGTGTGAATCTTGTATTTTATTTTCTGTTAAGTCCTTCTTAACATTTTTTTTTGTTTTAAAAAAAAAAATCGTGAGGCCAAGGGGTTGGTTGTTTGGTTGCGAGTAGCAGTAATAGGGGTATTTTATACTTCCGAATCTCTCTCAGTGCATTTCATCTTCCTGTACCTTTAATTTCATGTTGATTAATGAAATTTTTCTTTGCTGATCAAAAAAAAAAAGGCATTACATCTCTTTCATGTCAAGAACAACTTCTTGTTTGACATTTCCCTTGATTTAGTGGATTTAATTCTCATTTTTTTGGACTAAATGATTAAAGAATGGAAATGTAAGTTGAAAAAGGCTAATAAAATCGGCTTAAAATCCATCAAACCGAATCCATCAAACCGAATCAATTAATAAAATTGGTTGGATTCATTCGGACGTTATGCCGAATCCATCGCTTCTAGAGTCATCGTATACTAATTTGTGATGTTTGATGATTCTCGAGGCATGTCTACCTCCATTCTCGAATTAATTTCATGATAGGAGGGAGAGGTAGTGTGTCTTTCATTGCATTAATTAATTTTTGTCCTAACGTGTCCAAAACCATCACACAATCAACTTGCGACCATTGATGGTTTCGGAACCGAATCCCCTCTTCCCTTGAGTTTCTCCATGATAGAGCAGAGCAGAAAGAACAAACATGGCTTAGAAATGTTCTGTTTGTATTGTTTTTACCTCAAAGCACAAAAACATTTTTCTGTAACAAAATAAGGTACGACCGGATTTATTTAAGCTTGGATGGGCCTCATTGGGGGCTGGTCAGGCTCCAATGCATGGTGAACAGGGCACTTTTGGTTGCAATAAAGGGCAGTGGTTGAGAGTGAAACAGAGTAGTTTCACAGAGGGTAGACAGAGTAGCTTTCGAAAACTGCCTTCATCGACGCGCATGTGATCTTTGTGCATTCTTTACATATTCTTGTTTCAATATTAATGTTGTAATAAATTAGATGGTTCCTTAGTTATTATATATTCAAATTTGTAATAAGTAGTTAATTCGGACACTTAGACATTCAGACTTTCCTGTACGAGGGCAAAATTGTAATATTGTGTATGTCTTTCAACCCCCATTTTTCTCCCTTTTATTTATTCCCTTATAATAGTAGCATCATGTTTTACACTTTTCATACCATTACCCTACTTAACATATCCATTTTTTCAAGCTTAAAAGTTCGGCTCATCATGCTAATCAAATGTCAATTTCCTTCCTTACTCGAATATGTGATTTATCTCATGCCTTGAATTGACTAATATGCCATGTTAAAAAACAGAATGTAATAATTGCATCTTGTATGTGTTGCATTAGCCATTTGCATTGTGAGGATCATGCATTTTTCTAACTATTTTATTCCATTTGGCTTGCATCGGTTGAGTACTAGCTGAGCATTTTTGTTTTAGCATATTGCATGCGTGTGATTGTTGCCAGGTCAAGCATGTTTACCATGAGGCTAAGTGCTTAATTGATATATCTCTTGAATGCCTGTGGATGAACGCTTTTCCGTTTAAGTTAGTTGATTTTGATTATTGTACGTATGAGATCACTTTTTTAAAGTGGTGCATATTTAAAACACTTTTCAAAACAAACATGAATCAAAGCGTTCCAACTTTTTTGAATTAGTCTATATTTGTTTGACATGACGTAGTGATGATAGCATAATAACCAGAACAAGAGCATATAATGTACATAAAAATCACATAATGATTAGTAGAAGCCGATCTTTGACTGGGCAAGTGGGGTACTCAATTCATATCCTTTCCCTTTCATACCTAAGTTCCCATGTCAAGACACTTTGGTGATGACGGATAAGTGGCCTTTGGCATGAGTCGTGGGTTTCCTAAATTTTTCAAAAATATTTAGGTGGCAACTCTGTAATCTAGCAAAGCGGTCCATTTTTTTAACATTTTTTCAAAATCAATTTTCCAAAAGATTTTTCGAATTTAGACTTATTTGTGTTTATCAATTTCACATTGCACTTGTGAAATCAGATTCAAAACCACAGGAGTCCGAAGTGTAGGGCTAATTGTATCCGAAAGGAGCATGAAAAACAAGCTACAGTTTCTGGCAATTTTGTTGGGGAATTTAGAGACCTTGACTCGAACTTCATGATGTGAACTTTTATCTACACTTATATGTTCTTTGGATTACATTTGCATGGTTACTTTTAGTCACTGTGTTTTCCGTCTGCTATTCCTGGACGATTTGCTGGAGGCTTGCCTAAAAGCTTGCTAAAAGACTAACCTATCGTAGGCTCTACCATGTTGGAAACTCTACCATGTTGGAAACACAATCCTTGGATCTGGATTACCGTTGTACCATTTGATCCTCCTTTCACTTCTCGGTGTTAGATGTGAGACGTATCTTAGGTAATCTTGCCAAGGTACCTCTTTTGACCATTTGGCCTAGCTGTATATTGTAAAGCCATAGTGATTGTTCCAAATTAGGATATGATGCTACCCATATACAGGATGTTGCGAAACCACTTGCTTGAAATAGTGAACCCCTAGATCATTTCAAAATCTAGGCCAGGAACCCTACCCCCTATAGGGGTGTTTTGGCTCTCCTTTACCTGGTATGTGCTTTTACAGTGAAACTGTATAAGAATGTTCATATTAGTGGTACAAGATGATATCAGTTTTGGGGGTAGAGTTCAGTGAGAAATACGGTGTTCCAACAGTGATTATATTTGTTGCAAAATTGGGCCAAAGTGTTGTCTGATTTTGATTATTGTTTTTCTTTTCTTTGTTTTGCTAGGTAGGTTACAATCATAGCTTCAGACAGACCCGATATCCCCCAGGTTATGTGGACTCGTTTTGGCAGACTTTGCAAAACTTGAGACCTTGTTGGTGGTCAACTAGTGTTAGTCTCTCTTCCATTGGTTGCTCGACGAAGAAAGGACAGATAGTTATCAGCACTAGCACAGAGCATTCAATAAACACCTATTCCTTCCTACCTATTCAGCTCACCAGTACCTAATTCACCTCGATCAGCAATGTCATAGAGTGCAGAAGAAGTTGCTGCCATGATGGCAGCATTTCAGAGGACTATGGATACCCAAAAGCAAAGGATAGCGGCTCAGGATGAAACTATTGCTGACATGTAACGCCCATCTGGGGCATCCGCATCCACTATCCATCCGGTCCCAGCTACCCCAGCCGAATCCTGATCTACCTCCACCTGTTGAAAATTCGTAGTTCCAAGATCCTCAGGAGATGTTTGCCCAGGCTCCAGCTTACAAGCCTTTGGCATAGCCCTTTAGGGGACTCCTTCTCTTTGACATCAATGATATTGATCTGGTCATGATCAAAATTGCTAGGCAAGAGAAAGCGCTTAAAAAATCCTAAGGCTTCAATTCCATTTCAGATATTGAAGACGACTATACCGAAGCCTCAGTTAGATTGCCGAAGAAATTCAAAATGCCTTATATTGATAAAGTTGATGAGACTGGGGACCCGATTGTTCATGTTTGCCTGTTTTGGATGTTCTAAGGCCAACGGGCTTGTCTCGAGCTTAGAAATTATCCCTGTTTGGCAGAACTTTGTCGGACATGGCAGCTATTTAGTACACCAAGCTGGAGGATTCTACGAAAAGGAATTGGAAAGAGCTGTCTGAGGGGTTTGTTAACCAATACTCATACAACACCCAGATAAAAGTAACTATCAATGAGCTAGAAGCAACTACCCAGAACCCTAAGGAACCTTTTATCGACTTTGTTGCCGGATGGAAGGCAAAAGCACCAGAATGACGAATAGGCCATCCGAAAGGGAGCAAGTCCGGTTAGTGGTTCAGAATCTCGAGCCAGATATGTTATAAAAAATGATAGTGGCACCATTGATAACATTTTCTTCTCTGCACGAGTTGGGGGTCCATATTCAAAGTGCATTCAAGAAAAGCATCATCCATAGAACCAGCGAACCTGCAAGAAGGCTGTTCACTAGGAATACCAATGCTAGCAGTAGCACTATTCCTCGGCCTGCAGATGTTAGTACTGTCATCACGACGGTCAAAATGGCCGATCTCTTCGTTGTTACAACTTCACAACCCATCGGCCCAAGCCAAAACCAAAGAACCTTTAACCCCCCTCCATATGAGCCTTGCCCATGCTCTTAAACTGCTAATGGAAAAGTGGCACCTCAAACCCCTTGATCCTCGACCTCTCCCCGACCCACTACTATCTAGACACGACCCCACCCAGTACTACATCTTCTATCAATAGCACGGTTATCCCACCGATCATTGCTATCGCCTACGTCATGAGATCTAGGATCTCATCGATAATAAAATTATCACTTCACCCTCAATTCCACCTACAAAACCCAATGTAACCACCAACCCACTTCACACCCACAACCGAGTCCCACCATCCAGAAACATTAACCTAATCCATACACTACCACCCACTATTAACCCCAACCCATATATAACCCCATTTCATCTACCTAAGCTAGCGGTGGTTATTCCGAAAAGCACGGACATGTGCATGATGGACATAACACCCAAAACCCAACCAGTGCTTGTGGTGGCGAAGGCGGAAGAGAAGAAGAATGCACCAGAGAAAGGTTTGTCCGATACCCAGGTGATAGAAAATGGGGCCTTAATCGCAGAAGAGTATGACCCCATCGTGTACATTGTGGCTACTGACCAACCAAAGCCTGTAGTCGTATTGCTGCTCTCTTAGTATCAACGCCATTGGGGAAGATGAGCAGGGCAAAATCAGAATGTTTGGCCTGAACAAGGCCTTAATGACTTGGCAGAATTAGAAGAGGACATGTCAGAGCTGGAGGAAGATCTGGAGAACCTCTACTTTTTTGAAGAAGAGGATGTGGGAAGTATACAGATTGGGTGGTGGGATCCAAGCCAGCCCGAACCAGCAATGGGTGGTTGAGTGAAGAGGAATCATATATGGAGGAGCAGACAAAGGAGACTGTAAAAAGAGAGGACGTTGGTGATAGCAGCAATATTGAGGTCGTGCCATGACTGAAGCCATGCTTATAATTGAGAAGGAACGAGAGTTGGAACATTTCCAATGAGAAAGAATAGAAGAAATCTAGTGGAAGACAGCCTTAGAGAAGGGAAAGGGGAAAAGAAAAGAAAAGACCGAGACAGCAGTGGACGATGTCCAAATCATAGAGATGCCCATATAGAAGTCTGGTGATAAGGGACGGATGCCAAAGAAACTCAGACAGTATTAGAAGGCAAAGATTGAATCAGCCACAAAGGAGTGGTATGCCAATGGGGATAGTGATGTGAACATGATCCGGGTGGAGCCTAATGATGGCCTGGCCATGATAGTGAGAGAATGGTGGGACGACAGCGATCTGAGTCATGCATTTACTGACGAAGGGTGGAAAGCTGATACCTCTGATGACACATGGTATACAGACGAGATCAACCATATGATCCGAAGTGGTCAGTATTTCAAACCCTCGGCATTAGATCAGCCAGAGTCCTCTAGAAAAGAGGTTGAGAAATTGAAAGAGAAGGACATTGAGAAAGACCTGGCCTTAAAGAAACTTAAAAAGATCCAGGCAGACATATCAATTTGGGGGCTACTGATGGCTTCCCCGGAGCATGGGCAAGCCCTGCTAGAGGCAATGAACAAAACAAAGCAACCTATCGACACCATTATCGACCAACTGGTGTCCTTGGTTACATCAGGGGATATTTGTCCAGTGCTATTCTTTACGGACAAAGAGTTGCCACCTGAGGGTGCTAATCACAATCAATCCCTGTACGTGACTCTAGAGAGTTGAAAGAAATGGATCTTGATGGTACTAATGGATACCGGCGCGGCGATTAATGTATATCTAAAAAGGATTGCCTACGCCATAGGTTTGAAACCAGCTGACTTGCACCCATAACTCAAGCTGTTCAAGCCTATGACAACACTAGCCAAGATGTCATGGGAACTTTCAAGAGCCAAATTCTAATTGGCCTGTTTGAGCATGAGGTGGAATTCCATGTTATGGACATACCAACAACTTTTAACCTACTCCTAGAAAGGCCTTGGCTGCATCAGATGAAGGTAGTGTTATCAATGGTCCACTAGCTGGTGAAATACCCCTTTAAAGGTGGGATTGCTATAGTGTACGACAATTTTGCGATCCACCCTCCCCAAGGAACTACCATGCCCTTGCTGGAAATAATACATAGGCAAGAGGATGTGTTCCTCTTCGGTTTCTCCTTGGCGGAGGCCTGGCTGGTTCAATCTATCATGGCAGAAGATGATGGGAATTATGTGAGTGCCTAGTCTATTTATATGATGAACAAGCAAGGGCATATTCTTGGATTGGGATTGGGCAGAAGTGGCAGGCAAGAAGGTATTGTTGCCAGAGAGATGAGTCACAACCCCTATGCTTTAGAGCTGGGGTAAAAGCCTACTGCCGAAGACTGGAAAAGGAAAGGAAATGAGTTGAGAGGGACAATTAAAGCAAAAAGGACTGGGAAATAGTATGAATTAGTCCACAAGTCAATTCGGGGAACCCTAAACGGGCGCTTTGTCTGCCAAGGGGAAGATTTCCCATTCTGTGGATTTCTAAAGCCTTGGTTCGACCATCAAACAAAGATGCGGTACCCGAGGTTTGAGATATTCTTTGGGCATTAGTTACCAGAAGATGAGGATAAGTAGATTGACCTGAGCATCAGTACAAAGCAAGGCATGAGTGCAAGCTTGGACGTCGACGAAGAGGAGCTGTTGGGAACGCCATTGGCTGACCTACTAGCAAGTTCCAATGCTGGGGTTGAGGCCTCGTCAACCTGGGGTATAGTGTTACTATCTCTATGATCGGGGATAAAATAGTTGTAGATTATTCTAGTCTCATCGTGGATGCGTCTGAGGCTCCACACCTAGTCTGGCAATTTGAGAAGGGCACCATTAGTAGTTCTGAACCGGATAATGAGTCTGAATCTGATTCCACTGAGTCTGTGAAGTCGGGATCAGATTCGAGTTCTTCAAAGGAGTCTAAGTTTGGTATTTTTGGGGGTGGTAATCGGGATACCAAGATCCTATCTAGGTCGTCTTTCAGGTTCTCTTTTGAGTCATCTGTAACTGAAGATCCTGACTTTTTGAATGGGAATACAGTAGATTTCACTTACTTCTCTATGCTTTTGGTTTATTGTATTGATCTTGATTTTCAAAATTTTGGCTTAAATGAAAAGGAAGAAATTCCTCGGGCTTTGAAAAATTTGGTTGACCAAGAGGAAGAGAAGCGTATTAAGCGCTACACAGACGAAATCATTGTAGTTAACATGGGTACTAAGGAGGATCCTTGCTTGGTCTAGATTGGGTCTACGTTATCTTCGGAGGAACGTGAGCATTTAATCGCTTTATTAAAAGATTTCAAGATGTTTTCGTATGATCCTACGAAGACATGCCCGTAATCAATCTTGAGATTGTACAGCACCGGATCCCTTTTGACCCTTAGGCCCGACCAGTTGAGCAAAAACTGCACAGAGCCTGTCCAAACTGGGTGTTGAAGATTAAGGAGGAGGTCACCAAACAAATTGATGTGGGTTTCTTGGTTGGCTAATATTGTTCCGATTAAGGAGGAGGTCACCCAACTTGGTTGGCTAATATTGTTCCGGTTCCAAAGAAGGATGGCAGAATCAGAGTCTACGTTGACTTTCGGGATCTGAACAGAGCTAGTCTGAAAGACGATTTTTCATTACCATACATCGATGAATTGGTAGACTTCACCGCAGGCCATGCATTGCTATCGTTTATGGATAGATTTTCTAGGCATAATCAGATTCTGATGGCACCAAAAGACAGAGAAAAGACTACCACACCGTGGGGTACCTACTATTATAGAGTCATGCCTTTTGGGTTGAAAAACGATGGGGCTACATATCAGAGGGTTGTGACTACAATCTTACACGATATGATCCATAAAGAGGTTGAGGTGTATGTGGACGACATGATCGTTAAGTTTAAAGAGCGAGAAGGCCACTACACCGCATTGGAAAACTTTTTTGAACGGATTAGGGAGTACAGACTAAGGTTGAACCCACAAAAATGCACCTTTGGGATGACTACAGAGAAAATGCTGGGATTTTTGATTATGTAGAGGGGAATTGAAGAAGATCCATCTAAAATCAAGGTCATCTTAGAAATGCCACCATCACAAATTGAAAAGGAGGGGCACGACTTTCTAGGTAAAGTGCAATTCATAAGATGATTTATTTCAAAATTAATCTTAACTTGTGAACCATTATTTGGTCTATTGAAGAAAGGGAAGACGTTCCAATGGGATGATCGATGCTAGTTTGCCTTTAAGCAGGTCAAACAGTACCTCCAGAATCCACTGGTATTGTCACCACTAGAGTCGGGGAAGCCACTGATCTTGTACCTTTCGATAACAAATTCGACCATGGGTGCATGTCAACTCAAGAATCAGAAGCTAAGGTAGAGAAGGCCATCTATTATTTAAGCAAGAAGATACTGGACTATGAGACCCGTTACACTTCCTTGGAGAAAGCTTGCCTAGCTTTAGTATGGGTGACAGGGAAGTTGAGGCACTACTTGTTAGCTCATTTTGTAATTCTAGTTTCGAGATTAGATCCCATCAAATATCTCTTTGAGAAACCGGTGCTTATGGGTAGGTTGCATCGTTGGTTGCCTCTTCTATCTAAGTTTGACCTTAAGTATGTCACACGCAAATCAGTTAAAGGGAGAGCCGTGGTGGAATTTTTGGCAGATCACCTAGTGGAGGGAGATGAAGCGGTAGAGTATCTATTCCTAGATGAAGGCATTCTGTAGATAGAACAAGAAACATGGACAATGTATTTTGATGGAGCATCTAATCAATTTGGTTATGGGATATGAGTGTTGCTAATAGCACCCGATGATTCCCACATACCCTTAGCTTTTAAACTCTGGTTCAAAGTGTCTAATAATAAAGCAGAATATGAGACATGTATCGTTGGTTTGAAAGCTGCCCTAGAACTAAGGGCAATACAGTTGGATGTCATTAGAGACTCAAACCTGGTTGTTTCTCAAGCCAACGGGGATTGGAAGGTCAAAGAAGTGAATATGAAGGTTTATCATTAGGCCCTGGACATTCTAATTCTAAGGTTTGAAAAGCTAACGTTTACACATCTGCTAAGAGAGAACAATCAGTTTGCCAATGCATTAGCTACTCTATCTTCCATGGTAAACATCCCGCCTGGAGTCAAGATGCGTCCAATTATCCTTGAACAGAGGTATACGCCTGCCTATGAAACCATTGCCTCTATAGATGAGGTTCAAGACAAAAACCCCTAGTGTTACGACATTTGGAATCTTTTGGAAAATTATGCGTATCCACTAGGAGCAAATGCTAAAGATAAATGGGGAATACATCATCTGGCCATCCAGTTCATTATTTGTGGGGATAAGCTGTAAAAAAGAGGTCATCTAGGAATGCACAAGGTTTGCATTGAAGAAGAGGAATCGAAGCGTCTCATGGAGGCCATTCATAGAGGAGAGTGTGGAGCACACATGAATGGTGTGATGCTAGCTCGGAAGATCCTCAGGCAAGGCTATTATTGGTCAGCTATGGAGGAGGATTGCATCAATTTTGTGCGGCGATGCCACAAATGTCAAATTCATGCTAATCGCATGAACATACCACCGTCAAAACTTTACAACATGACTTTGCCGTGGCCTTTCTCAGTCTGGGGAATCGATGTCATTGGGGAAGTCTCGCCAAAAGGCTCCAATGGTCATGAGTTCATTCTAGTGGTGATCGACTATTTTACTAAGTGGGTGGAAACTCAGTTTTACTTTGTGTTAAAGGCATCACATGTGGCTAAGTTCATCAAGAACAACATCATCTACAGGTACGGGGTGCCAAATGAAATCATGTCGGACACCGGCTCGCATTTCAAGAAAAATGTGGTAGATTTGCTTGAAAAATACGATGTGGCTTTTCATAAGTCATCAACTTATAGACCACAGACCAACGTAGTTGTTGAAGCCGCTAACAAGAATGTTAAGAATATCCTGCAGAAGATGGTTGAAACCTACAAGGACTGGCCGGATAAACTGCCTTTTGCACTCTGGGGCTATAGAACATTAATTCGAACATCTACAGGGGCAACCCCTTATTCTCTTGTGTATGGGATGGAAGCTGTTCTACCAATTGAAATTGAAGTATCGTCCCTGAGAATTATGGCTAAGTGCTAGATAGCGGAGGCAGATTGGTAGTACAGCAAGTTCGAAGAATTGATGCTGTTTGATGAAAGGAGGTTAAAGGCATTATATCACATCCAAGGGTATCAGCACAGAATTACTAGGGCCTTCACCAAGAAAGTCAAATCCAGAAATCTTAAAGAAGGAGATATGGTGCTCAAAGACAACAGAGCCCCCATCTATGACCCTAGGGACAAGTTTAGACCCAATTAGACTGGTCCTTATATCATCAAATCTAGCTGGTCAGGAGAAGTGGTTATCCTTATGGATTTAGCTGGTCTAGAGTTCTCACAATCGATCAATATGGACATGTTGAAGAAATACAATCCTTGAGAGGCTCGCTAGGTCGAAAACCCGAAAGGGCGACCTAGGCAAAAGTTAGAGCATGACAAATTAGAAACAAAGAAAAACAGAGCTCGCAAGGTCGAAAACCTGAAAGGGCGACTTTGGCAAAAGTTAAGCGCAAAAGGAGAGAGTTAATACTCAAGTGAACCTGAGCCGAACTACGTAAGGCCTGATTTCCATCTTTGGGATACGTAGGCAACTTCATTCTGAAGTTCAGCCATAACCATCTCTAACCCAACTGTCCTGTCCATTTGTTTAATTGGGCCATCTTTTTCCCATCATCTATTAGCTTGTGTTACCACCATTTAGCAGAAATGTCAGTTGCAAAGATAAAACAGTAATGGTGAATGCAGTTCTACACAGTTATGATTTTCTGATTTGGGGTTGTACATCTTAAGGGTTGATTCCGTGTGTGTTAGGTGGTGACTGTTTTCGAAAATTGTTTTGAAAAGTTTTAATAAAATTGATTTTTCTCAAAATTTTACCTTTTTCAACACAGACCGTTTTAGACCAAAAAGGAAAATTTTCAATGTTCACAACTTTAATTTCATTGGTTTCAACACATGTACATTCTCCAACTCTCTGATTAAATCAAAGTTGCTTTTACATCATAAAAAACTTGAGAAAAAAAGACAGAGCAATAAAACTGGGGGCACATACAAGTCAGGTGGTCTTATGTCTTCTGCTCGCACTTGTGAAGGTTTCTGCTGCCAAGGTTGGCCTAACCTATTCCTCATCCTTAAGCCAAGCCAAGTACTCACCAGAAAGGGCGTAATTAAAGCTACGGGCAGGGACCAGAAGTTCTCTTATCCCCTAAGCAGTGAGGTATCGAGGCAATTGTGAACCACGAATGGGAAATGGAGCCAGGTATTCCACCCCTTCCTCCGGATAAGTCTAATCATGTCCAAACTACGTCTGAACCTGGATGAAAAATATAACACACTGTGCATGAGGCCAATCAATTGTATACACGGCTGTCGGGACATGCTATAACTCATCTCTGTCACATTAATCCAGGTGCAATGACAAGCGATGTCAGCCGTAGATTTGCTGCACATCCAGTCGCATCGCAATTCTTTTGAAGGGAAGTCCACTAGCCGCTGGCAGAAGAAGTAGGCTCTGGCAGAATATGCAAGACAAGGATCCACCACTTTTAGCTTACCTATCAACCACACCTGGGAAGGGATGAAAAATAAGAGATATTAAAGAATGGAAGATGTGCGTTGAGAGAAAAGTAAGAAAAGGGCATCAAGTGAAAATAAAGAGTGAGTGCCGAGTGATATAAGTATCATAAATAAGAAGGGTGGGAAACAATACCTGAAGAAGCAATGAACTCCTTGCAAACCGAGTGGTCTCCCACTTGTGGAAAGTATTTAAACCCATCAAAGTCTCAGCCAATGCCAAACTAATGCAACTCTTACCCTCCTTTAGACATTGGGCCACTTCGATTAACCTAATACTAGCTCCACCATAACTAGGGGCAATAAGGAAGTGAGCGAGTAAGCATAAGCAGAGGGCATGTTGACGATAACCTCACCAGAGAAGGTCATCTGTATCTTCAATATTGAGACACCGATGAATCAAACTGGGAATATCTACCTCCCCGTCATAGGCCAGAGACTAAGCCTCGTGCAAAATAAGCCCCCACATTCGTTCCAAAGCCTTTGCATGGCCAAAGTGGGGCTGGGGCATAATCTTCTCATCACGTCGAGATTCCATTAAAGCCTGAAACTCTTCAAGAGTCGGACACATTTCTTGTGCTCCAAAGCGAAATACATGCATGGAACGAAAAACAAAGCGAAGTAGGGCTTAAAGGGAAAAGAGCATTGATGTTGAAACCCCAGAAATTCACCTTTTCAAGCCATCCAAAGTTGCTACCCAATCTCTAAGCCTATTGTTGAGTAAAATCTCTATCTTGAGAGAAAAATATCAAAGACTTGCTATTCTGCCAGAAAAACAGGATAGGAGCACCTTTGATAAAGTTTGAGAAGAGGCAGTGCATGGCAGCTGGATCACACCCACCGACAGCTTTTTTGGCCCTGGCTGTGCCTTATTGGGGCTCGACCGTGTCTATTTGGACCCAGCCAAGTCTAAATGTCTGCCCAGAGTAGAGCAGTTGTAGAAGGGCACTAGCTCTTGCCTAGGTTCACTGCGGCAGTGTGTTGAGTTTTACCTTGTTTGCATCAAGTGTTATTTGTGTTTTTTAGGTTGTTTTCATTTCTTTTTTCCTGTTATCGAGTTGTGTTTTGCATTTTGTTTGGTTGTAGGTTATTATCCAATTTAGGAATGAATTCAAAGCGGGCATTATTGTGAAGTATTGTTATGTAAGGGTTATGTTATTCATCACATGCTATGCAATGAGAAACTACCAAAATATTTCTTTTCATAAATTGGTGGGTCCAACCCCAATCATTGTTTTACAAAAACAAAAGCAAAAGAAAAGTCTTTAAAAACAAAACAAAAGGGTCTATTTGAAGCTACATAGTTCCTAACTACAAAGAAAAAAAAGGAAAAGAAAAAGAGAAATCAACCCATCCTGGCCCTCTTCATCCTTGGTCGAGGAAGAGGCGCATCACTATCCTCACTAGCACTGCTGGACTGAATGTCAACATCGTTCTCCTTATCCTCAGGGGTCGTGTACTCATCAAAAGTAGCCTCGGAAGAAGGTGAGTGCTGTCTCACTCTGCCTCTCCCATGATAAACCCATCCTCTACCTCTCACTAGGGCCCGTCTTCCTCTCCTTTTCCCAGCTGGAGAAGGTCCTGCAAATGCAGCTAATGTTGGCTCAAGCTGAAAAGAGTATAGATATCAGAATAGATTCAACATGATATAGGCAAGATTGTAACAACTGTGGACAAAGTGTACCTCGATCCCATTAGTGACCAGAGCAGTCTATCTCCTCTGCACTAAGAAAAGCAGTCGGTCAACCAACCGAAGGAGGTCATTGACATACCCTATAGGCACTTGCAAAAGAGAGAAAATTTGAGAATGTGAAACAAAGTAGTAAAGCACAGTGGGCAAAAATATAAGGGAAGTGTTTACTTGCTCAACACCGGGAGCAACCACCAACTGTGATCCCTCTCTTCAATATGCTCAAGAGGGATCGGCTTAATCACCCCATCTGGTCACATGTATACAACCTCGGTCGGTATCATAGGAAGCTTAAGAATGAGAGTTGTAGCAAGAACATCTCTAGCAGCAAAGACAGCAGCCTCAGGAAGTGCACAGACCACACCCCTGGTAAGAGGAGCCATCACAAGAGTTTGTAGAAAGGTGATGAAGTCGCCAGCTTTGTGGTATCGATCACCATCCTCTTTCTGCATAAGGTGATCAATGAGGGCTTGTCACAGAGGTCATTAGCGATCCTCATGCTTGAAGGAGGGGGGGGGGATGTGGAACATCAGGATCAACTCGGCCCTGAGTTTGGCGAAGGAATCGCTCTCCAAATGATATGCCCTGCCAAAGGGATCCTCGAATAGAATTCGCATGGTAGAAGCCTCCTATTTAGCAACATAGGTTATCCTCGATGCCTGAGGAATGCCTGCCCTAGGATGCCAGTCAATCTGCACGTAGAAGATGCAAGACAAGTATTAGATATAAAGGGTTAACGAAAGTAGTAAAAGATAAAGACTAGTAGCAAGTTTTGTTACCCTCTCCGTGGTGATGGTGTCAAAGAAGCGGCGAAAGTAAGGAAAGTCATGATCTACGCGTCGTCGTTGCTCCAACTAGGAGTTGTAGTACCGAGAGCAGGGTACAAACAACTCGATCGGCCGCACTGGGACTGGGGCAAGAGAAGTGAAGTATGAGTAAACCCACAGTTGCAAAAGGAAAACAGGTTGAGGAACCAAGTGAACAAATGAAACAGATATAAACGGGAAATGCAAAGCAAAACAGAAAAGGAAGTGTAATGTATACCTCTCAAACTCTCCAATAACCACTAAGTGAATCCACATTTTGGCAGGATACGGGACTCATGTAGCAATATAGAGCCAGGCTAGCGCCACCCGAGTCATACTCTACTGAGGAGATACATGAGGAAACTGTGATTGTACTAAGCAATCTCCCCTGGAGTAGTTGGCTGGAGGTTGGAGAAGTGGTCCAAGAATCAATTATAGCGTACCATCCCATGGCTGACAGTGTCTGGGATCGCCCCAAGAAGGTGAAGCTGTGCGGTTCTCCACTGAACCATGTCTTGATCGAATGGGATCGAGCCGCCAACCCCTACCCGCAAGCCTGTGAGCATCGAAAAGTCGTATGGGGTCAGAGTCATCTCCCTGATAGATGAGGAGTGGAAAAGTCGGTGGTGTCCCACCATCTCTTCACTAAGGCCCCGTATAGTAGTGGTTCGGCCCTCATCTGTATGAGTCCTGAGCCAAATGGCTCGAAGGCGGTAGTGTCAACTAGTGTGCAGACCTTTGGGTGGAGCCTCTCGTACCAATACCGGGGGCCAAAAACAATCCTGTAGCCGCCTATCCTTCTAGCTATCACCTGTAGCGTGGGAATGTTGTCAGTATTTGCATTAAAGGACAATAAAGGATTTGTTTAGGATATTCAAAATTTGTTCAAAACAAAGGAAAAGATTGCTTACCATGGAGGCATTGGTAGATAAGTGTTCCGAGGGCTCTCGCAGTAGAATATCCTCGTCAATCCCTGGGATGAGGCCCTCAAATCTCAGAATATCACCAGGGGTCAAGGCATGTGTGCGTGGCTAGTAAGTGGCCACATCAAAAGGTGTATCGGAAAGAGAAAGCAACTCAAGCTCAGGTACGAGAGGGAGAACATTCTCAGCCTTTATGCCCTCACCAAGGATGGCTTCAATACCTGCGGCAGCGTCTGGAATGGGAACCTCGTCACTAGCCATAGAGGGAAAATAAGGAAAAATGAAGAAAAGTAGGTGGGTGAGTGAGATTGGATGAAACACCCCAAGTAGAAACCCTAGAAGAGAGAAAGCAAGGAGAGATTAGGAAAATCAAGAGAGAGTGGGTAAAACCCGAGCAAACACACGAGAAATCAAAAAAAAAACCAAGAGAAATCTCAAAACTTCACCAAAACCAATTCTAATCGGTTCAAAATGTAGAGGAGCGAAAGGGTTTTCACGGAAAAAATCGCAAGGGTTGTTGGGTATCATGAATAGAAGGAAAATCTAGCGAGAGAAGGAACCTAGGAAGAGTGTTTTTGGCATTGGGTGTATGCAAAATAGGGGTTGGATTGTGTTTTAAAAGGGCCACGGTTTGTATGTTTACCGAACTTCCCTCTGTCGCCATAGCAACCAGGCCGGCTTTATTGAGACTCGACTGTGCTTAATTTAGGCCCGGCCAGCCCGAAGTGTAATACAGGTTGTATGTTTTGTTTATTCCAATACTGGGCAGTCTTATCCTAACTTTGGGTGGCCCCAAATTCAAAAAATAAAAGAAGAGTTTAAAAGAAGAGAAGAAAAAAGAAAAAGAAAAGAAAAGAAAAAAAAAAAGAGGAAAAGAAAAAAGAAAAAAATAATAAAGAGAAGAAAAATAATAAAAGAGGAAAAGAGAGGAAAAGAGAGAAAAAACGGAGAGGAAAAAAAACTAAGAATAAAAGAGGAGAATAGAAGAAGAAAGGAGTTTTGTTTTGTTTTTTTTTTTTTTTGATTGTTTTGTGTTTTGTTTATTTCGTAATTTGTTCCAGAAATTGCATTCAGTTCTTTATATCATTTTCTGAGGTATGCCGATTCCAAATTAGACCCATTTTCAAGAGAAAATTGGCAGGTTTGATTTCATATTATTAATTCGAGCATCATTCTGATTTGTGCGTCATTTTGGCTTATCTAACTTGTGAACCACTCTCCATACCTTGAATTGGGTTATCTTCATAAGCTTCTTTTTTCTGAGGCATTTTTAGAAACAAGTTCCCTGGATGGGATAATCTCGTTGTATCGAGTTATGAAAACTCGTTTGCCCTTTTGCTGATTCAAGGGTTTTTGAACCTCACGCCATCTTTTCTCCTTTTGCGGGAGACACGTTAGGAGTTGTTTTACTTGGTTAAAAACATCAGGTGCATCTGGTGTTCACACCATCTTTCCTCATTTCGTGTGAGACGTGATAGGAGTTGCTTTACCTGGTTAAAAACATCAGGTGCGCCTGGTGTTCACACCATCTTTCCTTCTTTCGCGTAAGATACATTAGGAGTTGTTTTACTCAGTTAAAAACATTATGTGTGCCTGTGTTCACACTATCTTTCTTCCTTTCACGTGAGACATGTTAGGAGTTATTTTACTCGGTTAAAAATATCAGGTGCATCTGGTGTTCACACCATCTTTCCTTCTTTCGCGTGAGACGCATTAGGAGTTGTTTTACTTGATTAAAAACATTAGGTGCACCTGGTGTTCACACTATCTTTCCTCCTTTCGCATGAGATGCATTAGGAGTTACTCAGTTAAAAACATCAGGTGCACCTGGTGTTCACACCATCTTGCCTCCTTTCGTGTGAGACACGTTAGGAGTTGTTTCACTCATTTAAAAACATCAAGTGCGTCTGGTGTTCACACCATCTTTACTTCTTTCGCATGAGATGCGTTAGGCAGTTGTTTTACTCAGTTAAAAACATCAGGTGCTCCTGGTGTTCACACCGCCTTTATCTTCTTTCGCATGAGACACATTAGGTTGTTGATTCCTCTTAGTTGAAATTTTCTCTTTCTCTTTGTATGCAATACGGAGAGACGTGTCTGCCGATTGCACCGCCTTGTTAATTGCTTTCTCCTTTTTGTATGAGGTGCAGTTAGATTTGTTTTGGTCCTTTTCATTCTTGCTGTTATCTTGCTTATTGTATTGTTTTGCATGATCATGAGTTTTCAAAAGTAGCCGGCTTCGTGTAGCGCATAAGTCCAACTTTCAAAGTTCTTTCTGTGTATCATTTTGTATCTTGCCCCAGAACTATGCAGGTTTGATTCCTTGCAAAGACATACGTAAGCAACCCTCCACTACAACAAAACTAACTATTTACGGCTTTAAGTGTACGGCATACATCAAATGCATGTCATAATTAGTACATTCTACGACATTTTTTTTTTTTGCAAGCCGTTAATGTTTTTTCAATAATGACATACATATCATGTAAGTCATTAATTCATATATTTATGGCATACAAAAATATGCTGTAAAAAATGTATATTTTCATGACTTAAAAAATATGTCATAAAATATTTGCACTTAAGACGACATACATTTCATGTTGTAAAATATTATAACTTTACATGACATGCATTAACATGTGGTGAAAACTTCTAAAAAAAAAATTCAATTAGATTTTTTTATGGCATGCAAAAGCATGCCGTAAAAAATGCATATTTTAATGGCATACAAAAATATGTCGTAACATATTTGCACTTAAGACGACATACATTTAATGTTGTGAAATATTATAACTTTATACGACATTCATTAGCATGTCGTGAAAACTTGTATTAAAAAAAATTTCAATCCAATTAATTTTTTTTTTGTTTGATTTAAAAAAGCTAATAATTTCCAACCAAGCTTCTCACCTTAAATTTTTCTAATTGAAGACAACGTAAAAAATAATTTATAAATTATTTTATAATTTAGTGTCTTTTGACAATTTATATATTTTTTGCTTTTTAGATGTGCCTAATTTGGATACAACTAAAAAGTAAAATATTTATAAAAAAATATAATATATATCAAATGTATTAAATTTTGTATTTTTTTGAATTTAGTGATTTTTTTAGAAAAGTAAAAAAAATATATTCCTTCTAAATATATGTGAATTATTTGAATTTAAAAAATAAAAAAATTACTTTGAAATATTTCAAAACTTACAATAACAAAAACAAAAAACTGAAAAACATATTATTTTAAGACCCTGTTCACCACTCTCCCTCTCATTCTATCTATACATGTTTTTGCTTCAAACCTCTCCCTCTCTCTCTCTCTCTCTCTCTCTCTCTCTCTCTCTCTCTTTGCTTGCGAGCTCTTGAGCTCTCTTCGTTCTAGTTTGTTTGAGGTATGTTCTTCGAGCATTGCCTTGATCAATCGTGCGACTTCGCATGGCCTCACAATGTGTGTCATTCACTTTATCTCTCAATCGATCAATTTCTCTGTCTCTCGATTATTTTTTCCCAAAAGCTTCGAATTCATCATTTTATTTGAAATGAGGGTTCAGTGAGAGCCATGGAAATGTAGACTACGAAGCCAAATGAATTCTCAATTAGTTGATCTCAAACCCTAACTAATCTCTACATACTCCTCTGTATCGAACGATTCGACCTCTCTGCAATCTCCTCTCTGATCGTGAACTTAATCTAGTTAAAGCAATTCATTGATGATTGCAAGTCCAATCCCTCAATCCTCTCCGATCTTTCTCTCTCCTTCTTCCGAGACTACCTTGAAAGGTATGATATAATTCACTTTCATGTAGCTTGATTCAGAATTTTGATATATTTGTAACATGTATTATCTTATTAATTCCAAATTTTGCAGATTGGAGACTCTTCTATCGAGGTCATGGAAGAAAACCATGATGCTTCGCAGGAGGCTAAGGCGGAAGCAATTTCTGAAAGCATTCTAATTTCATTACATGTACATACACAAATGTGTACATATTGTAAACACATGTTTTCATAATCTGATTTTGATGGTTTTGGGTTGATTAGGGAAACTGAAGAAATCAATAGAGCAGCTCACAGGCTATTTTGCTCAATCTAACCTCAGCAATTATGTATTCAGGTTCTCTCATTGCGATCACTTCAGCCGAAGTCTTCTTTGAAGAACGTTATCACGGTACCTTCTCTCTCTCTAGCTCTTATTTTTTGATTCTTACTTGTTGATTTTCGCTTGCATTTCGAGATTCCTATGATTTTTTGGTGGTTTAGTGGAGTGAATTGATGTTGAATTTGATATTCCTTGCTAAGATTCCTATGATTTTTCAATTCAATTTTTAATTTGTTGTTAAATTGTTTAATTTGTTATGGTGAGCCTTATTGTGTTGATGTGTACATTCTTTATCCTTTTTAGTTATTTAATTCTATGTATTTACACTTACTTTTCTACTGATGCAGTGATGCACAAGAAAGAGTAGCATTACTTCTGATATCCATTGTCAGTATTAAGTGGATGACCAGTATTCTCTCTCTCTCTCTCTCTCTGTCTCTCTCTCTCTCTCTCTGTGTTTTTCTTTGATCTTCAAATGTGTAGGTAACAAAAGATCAAAATTCAAGTAGTTTCAAAATTTAATTTTCAAACGAATCTTCTTTGGGAGGGTTTTTTTCTTTTTTCTTCCTGATGTGCTAATAGGGCTCTCCTTTCTGCTTTGTTCTTTGGCTGCTTGTGAGCTTTGTTGCCTTTGTTCCCAAAAAAGATTATCATTGAAATCATGTTTTATGAAAAAATCTGGGTATGAAAAATAAGTTTAAAAATTTGCCCGACTTTAGGAATTTATTTTAAAATAACCTGTATTTTAAAATAACACCTTCATTCCTTCCTCTCTTCCCATTTGGAAGTTGATTGAATGAATCTTATTTTGGCATTGTTTCTTGTTGTTGCATACTATGGATAAATTCAATGTTTGGCACTTGCAGAGTGTATAATTTTGTGTTCTTGTTGCATACTATTGATTCATAGAGAATTTTTCTATTCTGGGTTTTTGGGTTTTGATGAAATTAATCCACTTTTTTTGTGTTTTGAATTGGACCAATTTTTGGTTGAATCGGTTGTCGTTTTCGTTAAAAAAAATTAGTGGCTTTGGTGTTATGTTATGGCTTTGCGTCATCAAGCTGCCCCATAATTCACGTGCCCTCTTCTCAACAGAATTCAATACTACTGAAAATTCTTTGCCAAGCCATCACTTTCTCCTAGTATTTGATTTTATTATTTATTATTTTTTTTTCCTGTAGAATGAAAATTTTAAGAGGAGTGGATAAGGATGTGGCTTTTCATTAAGATTTTTTTATTTTTTTTAATTATTATTGTTTTTTGGAGGCTAAGAGATGGCTGGGTTGTGGTGGTGGTTTTGTGTGTTGGTGTTGGTGGGTGTGAATGGGTACCCAAAGGAGGATCTGGTGGTAGGTTTGCCTGGACAACCAAAGGTTGGGTTCAGGCAGTATGAAGGGCATGCTGTGTGGATGTCAAGGCTGGAAGGAGTTTGTTTTACTACTTTGTTGAAGCAGATGAGAAGGACTCTCTCTCACTCGCTCTCATGCTCACCAGCCTCATCATGATCGTCATAAGCTTAAGCCCCTCACTCTCTGGTTCAATGGAGGTTGGTTTTTCTTTCCACTTTAATTTCTTCCTCATTTAGCCCAATCAATGTAATGTTCATGTTCCCTAAGGTTCTTCTGACTTGAATTTATAGGGGGATTGTTTTGTCTAGTTTTAGCGCCTGTTATTGTGGTTAACTTATGGGTCTTCCCTTGATCCTCTCCTTTTGTTTTCTATCTTGAATATTCAGTTACTCTTCTTTTGCTAATTTTCTCAAGAATTGTTGAACTGTTGCTTTTTTAGACTCATGTGATGAATATAGTACTAGCCAAATTGTACCTATCTATAATTATTGAACTGTTGAACTGTTGTTTTAATTTCTGTTATGCTTTAATTCTACCTACCTACCTATCATTTGGTGGACAGTTCACTGAACTTTAATTGTTTGCTGGTACTACTACCTAGTTGTATAGCTGCTCTTAGTGGCCTGTGGATGGATTGTCTTGTGCTTATCATTAAGAAATGTGTCTCTTATAATTTCTCGTAATGTTTTAATTTTTAATGTCTAACAAGCTTTATGCAAGATGTAGAAGAATCAGAATTGTAAGTGTAGAATTTTCTTCTCTCTCTATCTCTCTCTCTCTCTCTCTAAATTGTCATCAAAGTTGTAGAATTCTCACTGATCTTTAAAAAAAAAAATTGTAGAGTTGTCGTTAGTTAATGTACGAACTTTAGTTTATGAGCAAGATTTTGTTCATACATTGATAATAAGTGAGAGCAATTATGAAATATTTTCAGAAAACTATCAAGCATACGATTTGGTGTTTTATAATTGGGCTTATTACATGTCAGTGAAGTTAGGAAAACAAAGTACAAATTCATGGAAAAGTTTACAAATTTAATTATTAACATGTATAAAGTTTTTCATTGATTTGATATTTTTGTTGAAAAATTACCCTATTGTGCTATTTTCCCTTTATAATTTGTCTAAGACACATCCTACCCACCTGTGCATCCTGTGTACACATACGTGGGCATGGATGACTAATGGCTTGTGTTCAATTTTACTATCAAGATTAATATTACATGCAAGGGAAGGAAACACATTGTAGACACCCCATTTTTGACCGTCCTCAAGACTTGGATGTTCATGCAGGTACATCAGGTGACAAGTTTGATTGCTTGTCGAGTACTCGAATTTCACAGCGGAATGTCACAGGTTTGAGCTTTCCAATCCCTGTATTCTTTTCTGTCCCATTTTTGGACCATGCTTTGGTCCCTGTAGCATGCTTCTCTTAGTGCACTGTCGGCTATGAAATGGGACTTCCAGCCACGCACTTTGGCCTGCCGGCCATTGAGGAGGCCTGTTGGCCATCAATAAGCCACTGCTCGCCATCACTGATGGCCGGCCGGCCACCAGTGCATCAGTAGATATTTTTAGATATTTTGAGCCAACTGGTGAACACTGGTGCTCCCCTTCATACACATGTATAGAGGGATGAAGGCAAGCTTTGGCTTTCATTTTCTATAAAAGGGGAGGTCTCTCCCCCATTTGAGGGGTTAGAAATTTTTGTGAGCAAAAATTTAGTCTCTCTCTCTAGAATTCTCTCTCTCTATCTCTATATATATATATATATTGTGCTTGAAAGTGAGTTTTCCCCACATCTTTGTGTTGAGATTCTTGGAGGCCTTGTTTGAGGTCTTGAGCTTGGTTTTGGCTCAGCATACTTGTTGTTTGCTATTGGCCTTCAAGGGTAAAGCCTTATCCCTTTTTAAGCTTTGTTTTGTTTACTTGTTTGGCCACCTTTGCATGCTGTTTTTTGCCTAACTTTCAACTACAAAAACCTCTATTTTTAAGGTCTCAAAATAGTGGTTTAAGGTTTTTTTGGAGTTGGGGGTGGTCCACCCTCTTTTGTGGCTTATTTGCTAAGAATTGTGCTACCTCTTAAAGCTTTTCAAACAACTTCTTTTTGGCCTTTTAACCACTGAAATCCAAGGGATTTTTAGTTGCAAAAACATGGTTTTGAGGTCCAAAATAGGAGGGGGTGACCTCCCCTCCTTGTGTTTTGTTTGCATGTGTTGATGGCCTAAGATATTAGCATGCTTTTCTACCTTTTTGTAGCTTAGTTCAAGCATGTTTTAGGCTTTATTTTGACATTCTTTAACTTTGTTTTTGGCTGGTTGGATCACTTCTAGCTTGTTTCTTGCACTTGTAGTGCAATCATGCTTACTAGCCTAGCATACTGGATGATTTAACCTAGCATCCTGGCTTGTGTTAGCTTAACTCCAGCACATTTTTGCCAATGTTTTAGCATGTTCTAGCTCTGTTTTGGGTGGTCTTGGTTATATGTTTCATGCTTTGTATGGTTATAGTGTAAAAGGCCTTGACTAGCTTTGTGTTCTAAGGCCTCTAACATGCTTAGCTTGAGTTGATTGCATGCCATAGCATCATTTTGCATGTAATTTCAGTGCATATATCACTGTTACATTCTCACATATTCCACTCTTTCATGGCTTTTGGGAGTTGTGCTTTGTGCCTCATTTGTGAACCAACATGTGAGCATGTTTTCTTGCATTTTGTGCTTCATTCTCAGCATGTTTTAGCCATTGATTTGGCATGTTGCAGATCTGTCTAGGGCTAGTTTGATCATTTAAGCTTGTTATTGCATGCTTCTACTGTAGTGTTCTTCACTAGCTTTGATGCTTTTGGTTTTGAACATGTTGTGCATGTGTTTCTTGCATGTTTTAGCATTCTTTTTCTTGCAATCTCAGCACTAAAATTCTGTAACCTCTCTCATTTCTTCACTTTTAATTTGCTTTGAGGGTTGGTTAGCTTTAGGGTAGTGTTTAAGCTTGAGGTAGAGTTTCTGCTTAATGGCTTTAACTCTCTTTTGAGGGTTCCTCCTAGCCAAAGGCATGAGCTCCCTCATGTCTTAAACCATCCTTTGGTTAACCCTCTCCCATTAGAGGACAATCACTTGGACTTAACCGGTTAATGAATGGCTCGGAAATGTAAAATGTGTAAACAAGAATTGAGCAAAGTAAAACATGTGCAAGATAAGCATTTGTGTTGCATTGCATGTGTTTGGATCGAACGTTAATCCCAGCACAAGAAATGTGAGACGTTTCATACTCATAGTGATGAAATGTCACACCCCAAACTTGATCCTAAAAGTTTGGGCATGACCACTTCGGAAATAGACATAAAATTCAATATGCATAACATATGGGGCCCGAACGGAAGCAATTAATAACATAAACAACATCCATCGAGCTCACACCTATATGCCAGGATCTCAAGCATTGCATCAGATAAACAACGTACAGTGAACATACATATGAGAAACATCTATGTACATGCATATATATATAGACCCGGCCCCATGATTGGGCGTGTAGCAAAAGCATTGGTAAAAGAAGGTTATACACATTTCATGACATTAGACAGAAAGCTTAGAGCACAAAGCTAAAAACTTAGCGAGAACTCCACAAAAATGAATAAGCTTCATCTAAGTGCTTGGATGCATTGAAGTTGACAAAAACGGAACGGACATGATGGGTTAAGACTGACCTCCAGGTTGATTACCTACAGAGATAGACATAACACGGAGTGAGCAAAGCTCAGTGAACAATAATAATTAAATGATTCAATGTATAAACTTGAATTATAAAGTATGCAGGTGGAGAAATCATATGATTAATCTTATTCTGTAGATATTTTCAGAACGGCCTTAGGTCCAATCTTTATATAGAGTGGCTTCAAGCCCAGTAACATATAGAACGGCCTCAGGCCCAACAGATTTTACAGATCGGCCTTAGGCCCAACAGATTTTACAGATCAGCCTTAGGCCCAGATATCAACAGAGCAGACTAGTCTCAGAGTCATACAGATGTATACAGATTCTTCCAATCGTTCACATAAGTTAACATAGTTGACCTGCGATTAACAGAGTGCTAATAATAATTATTAGCGATAAGTAAAGCGTACTACTACAGTACTATTACTCACAGCATTGTAGTGGAGCGGCAGTTCCTTCCAGTATGTGCCCTACATACACACGCAGTTCAAAAATTAGTTCATTTTCCTTTTCAAACAATATCTTATTCATTTCGCTTTGAATGAATTTAAAAACATTTTAAAGGCATCAAATACAGATTTTAATAATACCAGAGGGTCAAACAAGTAAAACGGAGCAGACAGGATTTTTTAGCATGGGCCGCACGTGCGGCTGTGAGCACCGTACGTGCTTTTATTTCAGTAGCTTCAGTCCCAAAATCCCCTGTTTTCCGCACGTGTGGCTGTGAGCCCTGCACGTGCGGCAGTGCTTCTCGCACGTGTAGCCATGACCTCCACACGTGCGGTCGGGACCGCTATTTTGTGCACTTCGAAACAAGGCAAAATCCCAACTTGGTAACCATATCATAATGCTCAAAATAGGTCAATTTATTGCAAGAATATGGCTCAATAACATATAAATATGAATCACAAACATATATAAATATGAATATGAATTAGGTCTTTAATTCCTTGAAACTCATAAATATAGCTCAATTCAATGATATTTCTAACTTTCACACACACACGTATATATATCACACACACACACACACACACACACAGATATATATATATATATATAGCCATTTGTTCGCATAAATGAGCTCAACCTGACAATTGAAGAAATAAGATATAGTTCTCACTAGATAGTTCAAGTTAAATCAAAACAACCAAATGATAAGATTATCTTGCCAATTAACCAACATACACACACAAGATCTCAATCACAAACCCTAGATGGTATGAATGAAAGGGAATTCTTACTCATCTCCAAGAAAAAGTTTGGACAAGGTGAATTAAACTTACCTTGAGCTTAAATCTACACAAACCCTCTCAAATTTCCAATCTCTTCCTTCGTGAAGTTCTCTCCCCTTTGTTCTTCTTCTCTAACTCTCTCTCAGGAGATATTTATGAAATGGCTTCCAAGTCAATTGTTTAAAGAGACATATACATATATAAAAGTGGATTAAAATAAAAATCAATCAGTTTAATCATTTTGAATCAGATTTTTATAGAAAATCATTTTATGATCTAAAAATTATGCTGAACCCAAATATAAAATCAATTTCAATTGATTAAGCTTCTAAGGCGTCTAATTCCTGATCCGAACATCACAATTGTAACAGATATTTCTCTTATTAAACAGATATGAATCTCTAATCATAAGATCCACTCCTTAAACTTAATTTCACATGAAATTTCACAATAAGCATATAAATGCACAGAATAAGGGACTGAAAGCATACCAGAAAACATATACGAGGGTTGGGTTATTACACTCTCCCCCCCTTAAATATGTTTGGTCCCTCAAACTTGTTTTACCTTATGACAGGAATAATTTCGAATATTGGTGTTGCATTTCCTCTTCTTTTTCCCAAGTAGCTTCGGCTCCATAGTGTTCCTGCCATTCGATTTTCACCATCGGGATCTCCCGGTTCCGTAGTTGTCTCCCTTGCCGATCCAGAATTCGAATTAGCTTTTCTTCATAAGTTAACTTATCATCTAGAACAATTTGGTGGTAATCAATGACATGAGACGGATCCGAAAGATACCCTCGAAGCATAGATACATGGAATATATTTTGTACTTGACTCATACAAGGTGGAAGGGCAACTCGGTAAGCCACCGAATCCACTCTTTCAAGAACTTGGAACGGACCGACATATCAGGGTGTTAACTTACCCATTTTTCCGAATATGGGATGTCCCTTAATGGGAGTAACCTTTACAAAAACGTGTTTACCTACTTCAAATTCCAAATATCTTCGTTGGTTGTCTGCATAACTCTTTTGCCTACCTTGGGCAGTTTTCAGTCTTTCCCGAATAGTCTTAATCTTTTCAGTTATCAGTTGGACAATTTCAGGCCCTAACAATGCCCTATCTCCAACTTCGTCCCAACACACGGGGGAACGACATGGTCTTCCATACAGAGCCTCATAGGGTGCCATCCCAATACTCGAATGATAACTATTATTATATGTGAACTCTACCAGTGGTAGGTGAGTTTCCCAACTTTCCTGGAAATCCAAAGCACACATTCGGAGCATATCCTCTAATGTTTGTATCGTTCTCTTGAATTGTCCGTCTGTCTGAGGGTGGAAAGCTGTGCTAGATTTTAATTATGTACCCATTGCTTCCTGTAAGCTCTGCCAAAATCTTGACACCAATTTCGGATCTCTATCTGATACGATTGAAACTGGAATACCATGGAGTCTTACAATTTTGTTCACATAGATTACAACAAGTTTATCCGCATTGTACTGAGTTTTCACGGGTAGGAAATTGGCAGACTTAGTTAACCGGTCTACAATGACCCATATACAATTCATACCTCGAGGAGTCCGTGGTAACCCTACAACAAAATCCATGGTCAGATGTTCCCATTTCCACTCCGGGATTGGAAGGGGTTATAATAACCCTGCCGGTCTCTGATGCTCTGCCTTAACTTGCTGACATTGTAAACATTTAGAGACGAAGTCGGCGATCTCCCTTTTCATACTTGGCCACCAAAAATTTTGTTTTAAATCCTGATACATCTTGGTACTCCCAGGATGCATTGAAAATCTCGAGGTATGTGCTTCTTCCATTAGTTTTCGTTTAAGTTCTGACATATTGGGAACACATATTCGGTTTTGAAATTTGAGCACTGAGTTTGCCAAAGTGAACCCGAGTTTTGGTTTTGTTTCAAATTCATCACAGGTCTTCTTTAAAGATTCGTCTTCCATCTGACACAGTTTGATTTCTTCAATTAATGTCGGTTGGGCCATCACTACTGCTACTATGGCCTCTCGTCCATGCATCACAAGGTCTACATTCATTTATCCAATTCAAATAATAACTCCTTTTGTTCTGTAAGCAAATTTGCCAAATTTCCCATACCTTTCTGACTAAGTGCGTCTACAACCGTATTGGCTTTACCAAGATAGTAATGGATCTACAAATCGTAGTCTTTAATAAGTTCTAACCATCGCCGTTGTCGCATATTCAACTCCTTCTGGGTAAAAAGGTACTTGAGGCTCTTATGATCGGTGTAGACTTCACAAGTAGTGCCATACAAGTAGTGCCGCCACATCTTCAAAGCAAAAACTATTGCGGCTAGCTCGAGGTCATGTGTGGGATAATTCTTTTCATGGGGTTTAAGCTATCGTGAAGCATAAGCGATAACCCTTCCATTTTGCATAAGCATACAACCTAATCCCTTATGGGAAGCATCACTGTAGATCACAAATCCTTCGGTACCAGATGGTAGGGCAAGAACTGGTGCTGTAGTCAACTTTGTTTTCAATTCCTGGAAAGCAGATTCCCGCTGTTCTGACCATTCAAACAAAACCCCTTTCTGAGTCAATCGAGTAAGTGGCTCGGCGATTTTAGAAAAATCTTTTACAAACCTCCTGTAGTACCTAGCTAATCCCAAGAAACTACGCACTTCAATTACATTGGTAGGAGTCAGCCAATTTATAATTTCCTCAATCTTGTGTGGATCCACAGATACACCTTCCTTCATTATCACATGCCCTAAGAATGCTATCTCATGCAACCAGAATTCACATTTCTTCAGCTTTGCATACAATTTCCTCTCTCGAAGTGTTTGAAGAATTAAACGAAGATGATTCTCATGAGCTTCTACATTTTTCGAGTAAATGAGGATGTCATCGATAAATACCACTACAAACTCATCCAGATAGGGCTTGAAAACACAATTCATTAAATCCATAAACGCTGTTGGTGCATTAGTCACTCCAAAGGGCATAACCAGAAATTCATAATGATCGTATCGGGTTCGGAAGGCTGTCTTCTCAACGTTAGCAGCTTTGACCTTCAATTGATGATATCCAGACCGTAAATCAATTTTCGAAAAGACTTGTGCCCCTTATAGCTGATCAAACAAATCATCAATTCGAGGCAATGGATACTTATTCTTGATCATTACCTTATTAAGTTCCCTATAATCTATACACAATCGGAGTGTTCTATCTTTCTTTTTCACAAACAGAACTGGTACACCCCAAGGAGAGACACTCGGGCGAATAAATCCCTTATCAAGTAAATCTTGTAACTAAACCTTTAATTCCTTCATTTCAACTGGTGACATCCTATACGGAGCTTTGGAAATGGGTTGAGTTCCCAGTACTACTTCAATTGTAAACTCGATTTCACGATATACTAACTCCCCCGGTAATTCTTCCGGAAAAACATCCGGAAATTCACAGATAACTGGAATCATTTCGGTACTCCCATTCATCACTTGCCCCTCCAAAACACTACATAAATAACCTTGACATCCTTTCTGTAGTAGTTTGCATGCCTTCATTGCAGAAATTAAATAGGGTCCATGCCCTTGAAAGGTAGATTCTGATTGTCCCGGAGGGTGGAAACTAATTTGCATAGTCAAATAGTCAATTGTTACACGATAGCCACTCAGCTAGTTCATACCTAGAATAACATCGAAGTAAGTCATGTCAAGAGGCAATAAGTTGGCATATACCCGGATATCCCCAACTAGGAGTTCACAAGCAAAATATACAAAAGTACAGACCATAGAGTCTCCCAAAGGTGAAGACACACATAACATATAAGATAATACTTCCTCAGATCTATCTAAATTTTGAGCAAATAGTTTTGACACAAAGAAATGGGTAGAGCCAGAATCAAACAATACGTGAGCAGAATGACCATGAACAATAAATGTACCTGACACCACTGTTGCAGCATTTTGCACATCTCCTGGAACCAATGCAAACACCCTCCCTTGTCTCGTGGTGTCTTTATTGTTAACAGGCTTCGCAGTTGACTTGGTGTTGGGAGCTAGTGGAGATCTTGCTGAGCTTGTAGTAGCCCTATTTCCGTTTTGCTGATTCCTTTGAGGACAGTCCTTCACCAGATGACTCGTTTTACCACACCTGAAACATGCGCTAGTCAACCGATAGCAAGTCCCACAGTTCTTTTTTCCACATTCTGAACAAGCAGGAGTTGAATCCTGAGTAGGGGTGCAAGTACTAGAGGTCCTTGAATTTTGTTTCTTGTTTGGTGGAGTGGCTGACCCCTTTGATGACTGAGTGGTCTACCTCTTTCCTTTCCACTCGGAAATCCGATTCTGAGCAACAATGTTTCCCTCTGCTATAGCAGCCCTCTCCAACACATCAACATAGGTGGGTAACTTTAACATGTTGACTCGGTCAAGGATAGCATTCCGTAATCCTCCCTCAAATTTTCGTGCTTTCTTATAATCCGTATCCACAATATGAGGGACAAACTAGGCTAGTTCTGCGAATTGAGCTTCATACTCCGCAACGGTCTTATTTCCTTGTCTGAGAGTTTCGAATTCAGTCACCTTCTTATCTCGCATACTCTGAGGAAAATACTTTTCATAAAATAGTTCCAAAAATCTATCCCACATTAACCCTTGGTGTACAGTTCTCGTAAGCATCCACCACCTCCGTGCTTCGTCTTCGAAAGTGAAGGCAGCAAGTTGCACTTTTTGGGCTTCAGTACAAGGAAAAACTTCGAACAACTTTTCTACCCCTAACATCCACGCTTCAGCTTTCATTAGTTCTATTCCTCCCTTGAATGATGTCGGCTTCATCTTTTTAAATTCTTTTGTGAGTGTAATGGTTCGGTCCTCAGCATGGAAATCTTGTACCACGGGCGGAGGTACTGGTGGCGGTGGCGGTTGTGGTTGGGGCTGTTGCTGTTGTTGCCGTAAAGTCTCCGCCATGTCCATAATCATTCTTTCCATTCTGTCCAATTGTGCAGACGTAGAATCTTCCGGGTCTTCCATTCTTGTTCTCACCATATTCTACAAGACAATCAATTACAATATACACAAGAGATATACAATAAACATCGATCATATTCATTGGAGTTAGCAAATATTACATACGTAATTAACGTTGCCATCAAGCTTTTCACATGCAGTCAGAATATTATGCATGATGCCTAAGTCTTTTCTAGACATCCTAAGGCTCAATGGATTCGTGCGTGAGATATCAACTCATGTTCTGATACCACTTGCCACACCCCAAACTCGCCCCTAAAAGTTTCGGCATGACCACTTCGGAAATGGACATAAAATTTAACATGCATAACATATGGGGCCCGAACGGAAGCAATTAATAACATAAACAACATCCATCGAGCTCAAACCTATATGCCAGGATCTCAAGCATTGCATCAGATAAACAACGTGCAGTGAACATACATATGAGAAACATCTATGTACATGCATATATACAGACCTGACCCCATGATTGGGCGTGTAGCAAAAGAATTGGTAAAAGAAGGTTATACACATTTCATGACATTAGATAGAAAGCTTAGAGCACAAAGCTAAAAACTTAGCGAGAACTCCACAAAAATGAATAAGCTTCATCTAAGTGCTTGGATGCATTGAAGGTGACAAAAACGGAACAGACATGATGGGTTAAGACTGACCTCCAGGTTGATTACCTACAGAGACAGACATAACATGGAGTAAGCAAAGCTCAGTGAATAATAATATTTAAATGATTCAATGAATAAACCTGAATTATAACGTATGCAGGTGGAGAAATCATATGATTAATCTTATTCTGTAGATATTTTCAGAACGACCTTAGGCCTAATCTTTATACAGAGTGGCTTCAAGCCCAGTAACATATAGAACAGCCTCAGGCCCAACAGATTTTATAGATCGGCCTTAGGCCCAATAGATTTTACAGATCGGCCTTAGGTCCAGATATCAACAGAGCAGACTAGTCTTAGAGTCATGCAGATGTATACAGATTCTTCCAATCGTTCACATAAGTTAACATAGTTGACTTGCGATTAACAGAGTGCTAATAATAATTATTAGCGATAAGTAAAGCGTACTACTACAGTACTATTACTCACAGCGTTGTGGTGGAGCGGCATTTCCTTTTGGTATGTGCCCTACATAGACACGCAGTTCAGAAATTAGTCCATTTTTCTTTTCAAACAATATCTGATTTGTTTCGCTTCGAATGAATTTAGAAACATTTTAAAGGCATCAAATACAAATTTTAATAATACCAGAGGGTCAAACAAGTAAAACGGAGCAGACAGGATTTTTCAGCATGGGCCGCACGTTCAGCTGTGAGCCCCGCACGTGCTTTTATTTCAGTAGCTTCAGTCCCAAAATCCCTTGTTTTCCGCACGTGCGGCAGTGCTTCCCGCACTTGTAGCCGTGACCCCCACACGTGCGGTCGGGACCCTAGTTTTGTGCACTTGGTAACCATATCACAATGCTCAAAATAGGTCAATTTATTGCAAGAATATGGCTCAATAACATATAAATATGAATCACAAACATATATATATACAAATATGAATTAGGTCTTTAATTCCTTGAAACTCATAAACATAGCTCAATTCTATGATATTTTCAACTTTCACACACACACACACACACACACACAGATATATATATATATATATAGCCATTTGTTCGCATAAATGAGCTCAACCTGACAATTGAAGAAATAAGATATAGTTCTCACTAGATAGTTCAAGTTAAATCAAAACAACCAAATGATAAGATTATCTTGCCAATTAACCAACATACACACACAAGATCTCAATCACAAACCCTAGATGGTATGAATGAAAGGGAATTCTTACTCATCTCCAAGAAAAAGTTTGGACAAGGTGAATTAAACTTACCTTGAGCTTAAATCTACACAAACCCTCTCAAATTTCCAATCTCTTCCTTCGTGAAGTTCTCTCCCCTTTGTTCTTCTTCTCTAACTCTCTCTCAGGAGATATTTATGAAATGGCTTCCAAGTCAATTGTTTAAAGAGACATATACATATATAAAAGTGGATTAAAATAAAAATCAATCAGTTTAATCATTCCGAATCAGATTTTTACAAAAAATCATTTTATGATCTAAAAATTATGCTGAACCCAAATATAAAATCAATTTCAGTTGATTAAGCTTCTAAGGCTTCTAATTCCTGATCTGAACATCATAATTGTAACATATATTTCTCTTATTAAACATATATGAATCTCTAATCATAAGATCCAGTCCTTAAACTTAATTTCACATGAAATTTCACAATAAGCATATAAATGCACAGAATAGGGGACTGAAAGCATCCCATAAAAAATATGCGTGTGTCGGGTTATTACATGAAATGTGTCATGTTTCTTTGTCTCCATCGCCTTTGATCATCCATGATAAGGTAGTGGACTTGAGTCTTTGTTTTGTGCATTTATTAAATGTGTGCAAGTTGGATCCTTGGCAATCATGCATCAAAAATGTTTGGTTGGTGGCTTTAGATCCAATAGCCCCCCTCCTTTGATGTTTTGAGATGATAATGAGAGGGTGAAGTACAAATATGTCCCAGAAAAACCCTCACTTTTCCTCTGTGTGTGCTCTGTTGCAGTTTGGTGAATCAGCACACCAGTGGCTGGCAGCACTTTATCATTGGCTGGTAATGCTTCATTGTTGACCGACAGAGCTCACCATTGGCCGGCAGGTGGCCAGCAGCAAGCCCTTATGGCCGGCAGGCCATTGGTGCACTCTCCAGCAGTTATTTGGTAAGGTTTAGCAGAAAGATCTTGGAGTAATCCTATAAACAGAGCCTCTCAAGAGCAAATCGGAAGGTTTTTTGGGGCGAAAAATTGAGTGCATGTATCTTCTACATCCTAGAGTTGAGTAGCAGCAGCATAGTTTAACATGTTAATTACCTAGTTAATTTGAATTGATTGTTGTAATAGTTAAGTAGCTTTAGATTTGCTATTTCTTTATGTTGTGTTGTAATAATTAGTAAGTAGTTTACTAGTTATTCGTTTGTCTTGTAATAATTAGTCTAATTAGTTTAATTAGATTAGTTAGCTTAGCTTAGCTTAGCTTAGATTAGCTTAGCTTATTCATTCGGACCCTCTTTCGCGAGGGCATAATGTTGTAATAAGGGTGCGTGTGTGTGTGCATGTCTTCCAACCCCACGTCTTTCTCCCTTTTATTTAACCGCTTTCGATGGTTAGATTAGGGCATATTTTGATTAGCATACGTTATGCTTGCATGTTTGCATCCATTCATTTGTCTTGGATGCACCGAGGCTTGCCGCATCATTCAAACTGCATTGCAAATTCAATACTTGTTTGAATACGTGTTTAACAGCATGTTATCAAATTGTTGCATTCATATGCCATCTTAGATAGTCAAGCCTATTAATTACATTACTGTATGTGTTGCATTAGGCATCTTGCATAGTTAGGATCATGCATTGTTTCTAACTAGCTTTCGTTTTGGCTTGAAGTACTCGGTAAGTTTTTACGCTTTAGCATACTTGCATGAGTGTGAGTGTTGCTATGTTCAGCATGCTTGCCATGAGGCTATGTGCTTTTTTGATTAACTGCATGAATGCCTGTGGATAAAGGCTTTATTTCTTGAATTGGAACAATTCGTCAAATGTGAGTTTTAAGCCGACTTTGCGAAGTGGCAAAATCATATTTCAAGCCCATCATGTTTGATGGCAAATCCGCGTTTTAGCCCACTTGAGGGTGGCACTTTCAAACCATTTTCGAAAAACAAACATGAGTTGTTTTGTTCCAATTCTTGCAATTTTAGTCTATACTTGTATGCTGTGCGCATCACATAGTAAGTTAGCTAATAACCGAAATAAGAACACCTGTGTTTATAAAACAACATATCATTCTTAGTAGAGGCTGATCTTTGATCGGGCGAGCGAGGGTGCTTATTTCAGGACCTTCCCCTCTCGTACCCAAGTTCCCGAGCCGAGGCAACTTTGGTGATGATGGACACTTGGCCTTTGGCATGAGTTAGGGTTTCCTAAATTTCTCAAAAATAAAATATTTAGGTGGCGACTCTGTAATCTGGCAAAGCAGTCTAATTTTGGCAATATTTGATTTAAAATCTAATTTTCCAAAATGACTTGCCAAATTGGACTCTTTGGTATTTATCAGTCTTACATTGCACTTTGTGAGATTAAATTTAGAACCGTGACAGGAGTTCGAACTGTAGGAGACCAATTTGCGCCTCTCCAAAAAGGGGGCGGGCGAAGAAAGTCGAGTCTATAGTTTCTAGAGACTTTGTTGGGGATTTAGAGAACTTGACTCGAACTCATGATATGTTGTTTTATCTACACTTATGTGTTTTATTGCATTGTATTTGCATTGGTGCGCCTAAGTCATAGTGTTTGCCATCTGTTATTCCTGAGCAATTTACTGGAGGCTTGCTTCGAAAAGCGTGCCATAAGGCTGACCGGTTGCGGGTTCTGTCACGATGGGAACACAAACCTTGGATCTAGATCACCGCCGTACCGTTTGATCCTCCTTTCACTTCTCGGTGTTAGGAGCGAGAGGTATATTAGGTGGTCTTGCTGAGGCACCATTTTTGACCAATCTACCTAGTTGCATCTCAGAAGCCTTAGAGACTGTTCCAAACTAGGATAGGTTGCTCACCCGAATGCAGGATTGGTTGAAACCGCATGCTTGCATAGTGAACCCCTAGTTCCTGACGAAACTAGGATAGGGAAACCCTACCCCACCATAGGGGTGTTTCGGCTCTCACTTGCTTGCTATGTGCTGTTAGAGTGTGTCTCTATAGGAATGCATATCAGTTGCCAAGTTGGTATCTGTTTTGGAGTAGAATTCAGTAAAGATTACTGTTATTCAACTATGCTCATATTTGTTCTGGTGAAATCAGGCTGAGATGCTGTCGGTTTTCTTCTTTTACAAGGTAGTCCTGGAACCATAGCTTCAGAAGGGTCCGATATCCCCCGGGTGCATTGGACTTGTGTTGATAGACTTTGGCAGGTTAGAGATTCAGTTCCAAGGGTAACCAGTGTTTCCTTCGCTAGAGGTAAGGCAAAAAAAGGCCAGTTAGGGCTCACCGGTTCAACTGATCCGACAGTCACCTGTCACATCACCTTTGTTCAAACTTAGCAGCCCGTGATGGCATAGAGTTCGCAAGAAGTTGCGGCCATGATAGCAGCATTAAACCAGGGAATCGCCATGCAGGATAAGACCAATGCTGAAACGCAACTCCCATCTGGGGCACCTACCACACATCCTGTCTCGGAACCCCAACCGAACTTTGACCCACTTCTGCTAGCTGAAGATTTGCATGGTCCGGATCCCCGAGAAGGGTTGGGTCAAGCTCAAGTTTTTAGACCCCAAGAGCAGCCTAATGAGAGGCTTTATCCCCTTGATACTACTGATCAGTGAAAATTGCAAACCTTGAGAAGCAAGTCAAAATGGCACAGAGCCTTAACTTCATTTACGACATTGGGGATGGGTACACCGAGGCTACTGTAAGGCTTCTAGATAGATTCAGAATGCCACACATTGACCGTTTAACGGGTCTGGAGATTCTATGGTACATATCCGGCTTTTCTTGGATGCCCTGAAACCAATGGGTCTGACTAAGCTGCAGAAACTCTCTCTGTATGGCAGAACCCTGTCGGATGCAGTAGCCACTTGGTACGTCGAGTTGGAGGATACAGTAAAGCAAAACTGGAAAAAGTTGGTTGAGGCCTTTGTCGATCAGTATTCTTGCAATACCCAGGTTAAAATGACCATTCAAGAGCTTGAAGCAACCCACCAGAATCCTACAGAGCCTTTTGTGGAATTTGTTGCAAGGTGGAGAGCAAAGGCAGCACAGATGATGGATCACCTTCTGAGAGGGATCAAGTGCGGATAGTGGTGTAGAACCTTGAGCATGATATGTTGCAAAAGTTAATAGTGGCTCCACTATTCACTTTTAAAAGTTTGTATGAATCGGGGGTCCAGATCGAGAGTGCGTTTAACAGAGGGATTATTCCCAGAACAAGTAAACCAGTAAAGAAGGTTTTTGTTGGGAGTGCCAATGCTGGCGGTAGCAATGTTCCCAAACCCACTAAAAGCAATACAGTCGCCACGGCCGACCCTTTTGCTAATGCCAATCCACAAACAGCCAGCCTAGCCCGAGCTCAAGGCAGAACTTTTATCCCCCTTTATGTAAGCCTAACCAGTGCACTAAAAGTCCTGATGAAGAGAGGGTATCTCAAACCCCTTGATCGTCAACCTCTACCTGACCCACTCCCTGCCAGACATAACCCCACCAAATACTGCGTGTATCATCAACAGCGCGGTTATGACACTGATCGTTACTACTGCCTTTGTCATGAGGTCCAGAATCTCATCGACAACCAGACGATAGCTCCACCTCCAGACCCCAATGACCAAATATCTCCTGCCTACCTCAATCTGATCCATACAATGCCACCCATCTACAATCCTAGTGTATACACCGCGACCCATCTACCCAAGCTCGAGGTGTTTATCCCAGACAGCATGGACTTGTGTATGATGAATGCGCTCGAACCCCAATCATCTCAAACCCATGAACCCACTACTTCTGAGCTAGTGAGCATGATTGAAGATTTTTAGAAAATAATGGCAGATTTAGTCTTTGGGGTTTTGGCCCCATCATCAACCACATCACATACCAGGGATTTCATGTCAAAAGGCTCCCCAACCTTGGGACGGGTTGCATTGGAAGAAGGCCAATCTCTTAGCAAAGTGGAGGTCAGTGATTAGAACAAGGCAAAGGCAGGCATTGGTCCCTATAAACATCTTCAGTGGGCTGTTGAGGCTTTGAAGGCTGAAGGACTGAACAAACAGCTAGTGCTCGTAGTTATTGCAAAGACTATGGATGACACTTTTGCCAGTCAGGATGAGAGCACTCTGAATAAAGGAGCAAGCCAGGAAAAGGGATGCCGTACCTGAAACGCCCCTTTCAGCTCCAATCCTACACTCGGAAGAGATTATCAAACCCAGTCAGGACCTGCCAACCCCTTTGCTGGTACATCCAACACAACCTCACAAACCTTGAAGTATCCACCCCGAGGCGAGAGGGTCTTCAATCCCCTTTACATGACTTTGTCCAAAGCTCTCCAAATCCTCGTTGGACAAGGCCACCTCAAACCTCTTGAGCCTCGGCCTCTCTCGGATCCTTTTGCAGCCAAGCATGATATGGCCAAGTACTGTGCCTTCCATCAACAAGTCAGCCATGACATTGACAGTTGCTTTTGTCTTCGCCATGAAATACAAGATCAGATTGACAACGAGGTCATCGTTGCACCAGGCTCTCACTGGATCAGTGAACTTGGGGGATAATGTGATTATGTGATTGGGGAATGAACCACCTGCTGATGGCGCTCATTTTACTCCAGATGTGGAGATGGCACACATTGTTTTGAGCAATTTGCGAATGCTGTTTATTTTACTTTTTGACTTGGGTGTTGGGTCAATCTTGTTGTATTGTATTGAGTCAGTCTTTTTGTACTGAGTCAGTTGAGTCTGTCTTGTTGTATCGAGTCAGTCCTGCTGTGTTAGAGTTGGGTGATTGCGGGGGTGTTACCTTGGGCATCACTTGCTTGTTTTGTGTTTATCTTTTACACTCCTTTCTTTTGAGTCTGTTTCAGCCATGAAGCCAGTTGTGCCGAAAGATCTAAATAAAACAGTAGTGCTTTTCACCTACTATTCTATGCCTTGTAATCATTGCATTGACCTAAGTTTTTCAAAACTTTTCTAACACTGTGATGAAAACAAAGAGTGAGGAATTCCTTGGGATTTGCAAAAATTTGATCAATTGAGAGAAAGACAGGCATGCTAAGCCCTTAATGAATGAGATCATGTTTGTTAATGTGAGTACTGAGAAGGATCCTGGCTTGATCCAGATTGGTTCTACATTGCCTTCAGCCCGAGCGGCTAGTCGCTTTCTTAAAAGATTTCAAAAAATGTTTTGCGTGGTCCTGCGAAGACATGCATGGAATTGATCTTGGGATTGTGCAGCATAGGATCACTCTCGGCCTTGAGACTCGCCCCCTTTTACTTTCAAACCTTGAACTTGGATTCAGAATGTTCAACAATCAATCACAACATAAGGCTTGTATAGCTGGATTAGAAGCAACCCTTGGACTAGAGGCAAGAATGTCAGATCAAGAAGGTTAGATGTCATCGAAGGAAGCTTGTAAAGCTAGATCAGAAGCATCCCTTGAACTAGGGGCAAAAAATGTCAGATGTGTTCAAAGATTCAAAAGATGAGTCATTTCGCAAACCAATGAAGACTGACAAAAAAGCCAAATCCGAGAAATGGAGAGAAGAAAGTTTATTGTTGAAGGATAATCGAGTTCTTGTCCACAACACTAGGGGCAAATTCAGACCCGATTGGATGGGCTCCTACAGAGTTAGCGAACATCAGCCATTCTCCTGGATTCAGATGGCTTCAAGATCTCAAACCGATCAACATGGACAAGTTACACTTTTCTATCCTTGAGAGGCTCGCTGGGTCGAAAACCCAGAAGGGCGACCTAGGCAAAAGTTAGAGCAAGGAAAAAAAAAGAGAAAAGAAAAGAACAAAAGTGAAAAAAGAAAAAAAGAAGAAAAAGAAAAAAAAGAAAAGAATGAAAAGAAAATAAGAACAGACCTCGCAAGGTTGAAAACCCGGAAGGGCGACCTTGGCAAAAGATGGAGCACAAAAGGAGAGTGTCAACACCCGAGTGCACCCTAACCCGGAACTAAGTCAAGCCTGATTTCCATGTTTGGAATACGTAGGCAACTTCATCTTGAAGTTCGGCCCCAATCATTTTCAGCCTGCTTGGCTCATCCATGTTGATTGATCCTTATTCAAATCAGCTATCTTATCCATGTGCAAATTGGCTTGTCTTCGTTTAAAGTTGGTTATCCTATTTCGTTGGAAGATTCAGTTGAAAGACAATTCAAATTCAGATCTGAGGTTGTGCATCTCAAGAGCAAATTCTATGTTGGTCGAGCAATGGCCATTTGCAGAAACAGCTTTGAGGATTTTTAATGAGGTTGATTAATTCTCTTGAAAATTATTCCATTTTTTCCAAAACTGGACCATTTCTTGGACCCAAAAAAGGAAAATTTTCAATGCTCACAACCTGAGCTGCATGATTTCAAATCAGAAAATCGAACAAGTATGTTAATCTAACTCTCATATTGGTCAAAATTGTTTTAGTAGAAAGCCAAAAAACAAAAAATGGTCAAAATGATGAACTAGGGGCACAATTGAGTCAGGTTCTCTGCCTTTTCTCCGTTGTCAACACACTTGCCAGAAAAGGAACCATACTTGCCGGAAAGGGCACCATATTCTCCAGAAAGGGCACAACTGAGGCTAACAAGAAAGGGCCAGAAGCTCTCTTATCCTCCAAGCAGCGAGGTATCAAGCTAAGTGCGAAGCATGAATTAGAAATGGAACTGGATGTTCGTTTCCCTCATCTGGGACGATCACGCTCAAATTAGCGTCCGACCCGGAATAGGGACGTAGAAAACGCAATGTGTGAGACCAATCAATTGTATACCTGACCGGTGAGACGTATTGTAATTTATCTCGGTCAAGCTAAGCCAAGGGCAAGCCAGAGGCATCGTCAACTGATATCAGTTGCAGAGTGCAGATCTGCTGCACATCCGGTCGCATCACAACCCCTATGTGGAAAAGTTCATTGTTGTGAGCCAAAGAAGGAGCATCTGGTAGAATACCAGGGGCAAGAGCCCACAGCTTCCTATTTATCCATCAACCACCCAGGGAAGGGATAAAAAAAGAAGAAGAGAGATTGAAGAATAGAGAGAGGTGCGCTGAGAGAAAAATGAGGAAAGGGCTTTTTCAGAAAACAAGAGATTGAGTGCTAGAGTGATGTGAGAATCACAAATGAGAAAGGGTGGGAAACAATACCTAGAGAAGCTGTGGGCTCCTCGTGAACCGAGAGGTCTCTCGCCATTGGAACACATTTGAGTGTTGTGTGTGTGTTTTTGTTTGTCTCGATTCTTGTTTTGAGTCGTTTCAAGTGTCAACAGATGTGTTTGTGTTGTTTCTACCTTGTTTCTCCCTTTGTTGAGTCGTTTTGATTGTGGTCACTCATAGGCTCAATACCTGGTTAAGAACTCGTTTCTCAATTTCAATTTCAAAGCTAAATCGTTTTGTGCTCAGAGTGTTGTGCCATTCTCCACATTTGTGCAAAGTAGGATCCTTTCTTTGATGAGCTTCAGGGTTCAACCCAGGTCATGTGTGAACAATCGAACCAGGACCTATCTGAAGTTATATAGGTTCTGGACTGCAAAGCAAAAGAAAAGAGGGAAAATTTAGAGCATCTGAGTGCGTTTCAAACTTCAGAAAGTTCCGAGATTGCACTTTGGATGTACCTCCTCAGGCCTTGTCAATGCTCTGAAGTACGAGTGCACCTCTACCTCAAGCTCAAGCTCAAGCTCAAGCTTACTTCAAGCCAGAATGGCGATCAGAAGTGTTCTCCCGAAGTACCATTCCCTACCAGAGACATCTTGGCTGTGTTTGTAATGAGTTCCTAGGAGACCAACTGTGACGGTGGAAACTAGAGTTCGAATGGCGATGCTTAGAACGCAAAGGTTCAGGATTTTCGAGACTAAAGTCTGGTTTAAATACCCAGAGGTGTATCCTCAGCTTCAAATCTATATGGCAGCCCCATAGGTTGAGGTAATGTGTATGTGCCTCAATTCTGGATACTGAACCAACCAAGTCTGTCACCCTGTTGGAGAATAGGGAAAGTTGTGAACATGGCCAGGAAGAAAAGTAGTACCTGTGGTTTGGAAGTGTAACCAAGAAAAAGCAGAAGATCCCCAACAGCATAAGGCATGATATTGCATGGACGGTTCATTCAGAGGAACTCCAGGTAAGATCATTCCTGTCCTTGAAGCCCCCCCATTTTGTTGGTTAGAAACACTCAGGTACGCCCAGTGTTTACACCGACATCCTTGTTGGTTAGAAACACTCGGGTATGCCCGGTGTTTACACCGACATCACTGTTGGTTAGAAACACTCGGGTACACCCGGTGTTTACACTAACATCTCGTTGGTTAGAAACACTCGGGTACGCCCAGTGTTTACACTGACACCCCCGTTGGTTAGAAACACTCGGGAATGCCCAGTGTTTACACCGACATCTTGTTATTTAGAAACACTCAGGTACGCCCACACCAACACCTCATTGGTTAGAAACACTCGAGTGCACCCGGTGTTTACACCGACACCTCGTTGGGTAGAAACACTCGGGTACGCCCGGTGTTTACACTGACACCCTAGGTTAGAAGCATTTGGGATGTGTGTCTGACGCTTATACCACCTTGTTGGTTAGAAACACTAGGGTACGCTCGGTGTTTATACCGACATCCTTGGTTAGAACCGTTTGGAATGTGTGTCCGACACTTATACCACCTCGTTGGTTAGAAACACTCGGGTACGCCCAGTGTCTACACCGACTCCTTTGTTGGTTAGAAACACTCGGGTACGCTTGGTGTTTACACCGACTCCTTTGTTGGTTAGAAACATTTGGGTACGCCCGATGTTTACACCGACACCCTTGGTTAGAAGCGTTTGGGATGTATGTCCGATGTTTATATCACCTCGTTGGTTAGAAACATTCGGGTACGCCCAGTGTTTGCACCGACACCTTGTTGGATAAAAACACTTGGGTATGCCCGGCGTTTACGTCGACTCCTTTGTTGGTTAGAAACATTCGGATACGCCCGATGTTTACACCGACACCTTTTCGGTTAGAAACGTTTGGGATGTATATCCGACGCTTACCCCCTAGTTGGTTAGAAACATTTGGGTACGCCTGATGTTTATACCACCCTGCCTTGGTTAGAAACATTCGGGTACGCCCGATGTTTGTACCACCCTGCCTCAGTTAGAAGCATTTGGGTTGTGTGCCCGATGTTTATACCACTCCTCAGTTAGAAGCGTTTGGGACGTGTGTCCGACACTTATACCACCTCTTTGGTTAGAAACACTTGGGACGTGTGCTTGATGTTTATACCGCCTTGTCGGTTAAAAGCGTTTGGACCGTCTCCCGACGCTTATACCTTGCTTTGGTTAGAAGCGTTTAGGTCGTGTGCCCAACGTTTGTACCTCGCGTTGGTTAGAAACATTTGGGTACGCCCGATGTTTACACCGACACTTTGTTAGTTAGAAGCATTGGGTTGTGAGCCTGATGTTTATACCACCCGTTTGGTTAGAAGCGTTTGGACCATGAGCCTGACACTTATACCACCCCTTCCGATTAGAAGCGTTTGGGTCGTGTGCTCAACGCTTATACCTCGCTTTGGTCAGAAGCATTTGGACCATGAGCCTGATGCTTATACCACCCCTTCCAGTTAGAAGCGTTTGGGTCGTGTGCTCGGCACTTATACCTCACTTTGGTTAGAAGCGTTTGGACCGTGAGCCTGACGCTTATACCACCCATTCCGGTTAGAAGCATTTGGGTTGTGTGCTCGACGCTTATATCTCGTTTTGGTTAGAAGCGTTTGGACCATGTGCCCGACACTTATACCTTGTCTTTGGTTAGAAACATTGGAATGTGCCCTGATGTTTATACCACCCTCCGGTGTTTGCACCGCTCCCTTTTCCCTCTCGCGTATGCCGCGTTAGGATGCTTTGGTTAAATGCATTTGAACGGATTCCAATGCTTATACTGCTCTTTGCTTTGATTGCATGAATTCACTTGTTATCATTACTTCTTTCCTCGCGTGTGCCACATGTTGGAATTTTGTTTGCTGCCTTAGGTGCACCCGATGGTTATTGTTCTTTATCTCTTTCTGCGTGAGGTGCAGTTAAGATTGCATAATTTTCTTACATCCTTTATGTGTGAAATACGGTTTGATTTGGGATTCTCATGCGTGGCGTGTTTATTTGTTCACTTCTTCTCATGGGTGAAACTGTTATACCTCGTTGGTTTGCTTAAAGTGTCGCATTTTCTTTGCATGATACTTGCAGTTAAGTGCTTCATTACAGCTTTCTTTGCATGATCATAGGTTATGCTTTCACATCGTGTATACCATTTGCATTTTGCCCCAGCCTGCGGGCGCATCTTTGTATTGTTATATTGAATGTTTGTCTAAGTCTTCGACCTTGTTAAAAATGGGTCGTCTCTAGGCTTTGACATTCACTCCTGTCATCTCATGACTTCCGAGTTCTGTCAAAGAGGGGCAACTGTAGACACCCCATTTTTGACCGTCCTCAAGACTTGGATGTTCATGTAGGTACATCCGGTGACAAGTTTGATTGCTCGTCGAGTTCTCGAATTTCACAGGGGAACGTCACAGGTTTGAGATTTCCAATCCCTGTATTCTTTCTGCCCTATTTTTGGACCATGCTTTGGTCCCTCTAGCATGCTTCTCTTGGTGCACTGCCAGCCATGAAATGGGACTGTCGGCCATGCACTTTGGCCTACCGGCCATTGAGGAGGCTTGCCGACCATCAATAAGCCACTGTCGGCCATCAATGACGGCCGGTCGGCCACCAGTGCATCAGTAGATATTTTTAGATATTTTGAGTCAGCTGGTGAACACTGGTGCTCCCCTCCATACACAAGGGATGAAGGCAAGCTTTGGCTTGCATTTTTTATAAAAGGGGAGGTCTCTCCCCCATTTGAGGGGTTAGAAATTTTTGTGCGCAAAAATTCAGTCTCTCTCTCTAGAATTCTCTCTCTCTCTCTCTCTCTATATATATATATATTGTGCTTGAAAGTGAGTTTTTCCCACATCTTTGCACTAAGACCCTGGATCAAACTTGCTCATCTTTGTGTTGAGATTCTTGGAGGCCTTGTTTGAGGTCTTGAGCATGGTTTTGGCTTAGAATACTTGTTGTTTGCTGTTGGTCTTCAAGGGTAAAGCCTTATCCCCTTTTAAGCTTTGTTTTGTTTACTTGTTTGGCCACCTTTGCATGTTGTTTTTGGCCTAACTTTCAACTACAAAAACCACTATTTTTAAGGTCTCAAAATAGTGGTATAAGATCTTTTTGGAGTTGGGGGTGGTTCACCCTCTTTTGTGGTTTATTTGCTAAGAATTGTGCTACCTCTTAAAGCTTTTCAAGCAACTTCTTTTTGGCATTTTAACCACTAAAATCCAAGGGATTTTCAGTAGCAAAAACTTGGTTTTGAGGTCCAAAATAGGAGGGGGTGGCCTCTCCTCCTTGTGTTTTGTTTGCATGTGTTGATGGCCTAAGATATGAGCATGTTTTTCTACCTTTTCGTAGCTTAGTTAAAGCATGTTTTAGACTTTATTTTGACCTGCTTTAACTTTGTTTCTGGTTGGTTGGATCACTTCTTGCTTGTTTCTTGCACTTGTAATGCAATCATTCTTACTAGCGTAGCATACTTGATGATTTAACCTATCATCCTAGCTTGTGTTAGCTTAACTCCAGCACATTTTTGCCAATGCTTTAGCATGTTCTAGCTCTGTTTTGGGTGGTCTTGGTCATATGCTTCATGCTTTGTATGGTTGTAGTGTAAAAGGCCTTGACTAACTTTGTGTTCTAAGGCCTCTAACATGCTTAGCTTGAGTTGATTGCATGCCATAGCATCATTTCACATATAATTTTAGTGCATATATCACTGTTACATTCTCACATATTCCACTCTTTCATGGCTTTTGAGAGTTGTGCTTTGTGCCTCATTTGTGAACCAACATGCGAGCATGTTTTCTTGCCTCTTGTGCTTCATTCTCAGCATGTTTTAGCTACTGATTTGGCATGTTGTAGCTCTGTCTAGGGCTGGTTTGATCATTTATGCTTGTTATTGCATGCTTCTAGTGTAGTGTTCTTCACTAGCTTTGATGCTTTTGGTTTTGAACATGTTGTGCATGTGTTTCTTGCATGTTTTAGCATTCTTTTTCATGCCATCTCAGCACTGAAATTCTGCAACCTCTCTCATTTCTTCACTTTTAATTTGCTTTAAGGGTTGGTTGGCTTTAGGGTAGTGTTTAAGCTTGAGGTAGAGTTTATGCTCAATGGCTTTAACTCTCTTTTGAGGGTTCCTCCTAGGCAAAGGCATGAGCTCCCTCATGTCCTAAACCATCCTTTGGTTAACCCCTCTCCCATTAGAGGACAATCACTTCGAATAACCGGTTAATGAATGGCTCGAAAATGTAAAATGTGTAAACAAGAATTGAGCAAAGTAAAACTTGTGCAAGATAAGCATTTGTGTTGCATTGCATGTGTTTGGATCGGACGTTAATCCGAACACAAGAAATGCGAGACGTTTCGCACTAATAGTGATGAAACGTGTCATGTTTCTTGGTCTCCATTACCTTTGATCATCCATGATAAGGTAGTGGACTTGAGTCTTGTTTTGTGCATTTCTTGAATGTGTGCAAGTTGGATCCTTGGCCATTATGCATAAAAAACGCTTGGTTGGTGGCTTTAGATCCAATAGCCCCCCTCTTTTGATGTTTTGAGATGATAAGGAGAGGGTGCATTACAAACATGTCCCAGAAAAACCCTCCATTTTCCTTTGTGTGTGCTTTGTTGCAGTTCGGTGAATCAGCACACCAGTGGCCGGCAACACTTCATCATTGGTCGACAATGCTTCATTGTTGGCCGGCAGAGCTCACCCTTGGCCGGCAGGTGGCCGGCAGCAAGCCCTCATGGCCGACAGGCCACTGGTGCACTCTCCAGCAGTTATTTGGTAAGGTTCAGTAGAAAGATCCTGGAGTAACCTTGCAAACAGAGCCCCTTAAGAGCAAACCAGAGAGCTTTTCAAGACGAAAACTGAGTGCTTGCATCTTCTACCTCCCGGAGAAGAGTAGTAGCCACATAGCTTAACATGTTAATTACCTAGTTAATTTGCATTGATTGTTGTAATAATTAAGTAGCTTTAGATTAGCTATTTCTTTATGTTGTATTGTAATAATTAGTAAGTAGTTTACTAGTTATTCGTTTTGTTGTGTAATAATTAGTCTAATTAGTTTAATTAGATTAGTTAGCTTAGCTTAGCTTGGCTTAGATTAGCTTAGCTTATTCATTCGGACCCTCCTTCGCGAGGGTGTAATGTTGTAATAAGGGTGCGTGCGTGTGTGTATGTCTTCCAACCCCACGCCTTTCTCCCTTTTATTTAACCGCTTTCGATGGATAGTTTAGGGATCATTTTCAATTAGCATACCTTATGCTTGCATGTTTGCATCATTCATTTGTTTTGCATGCACCGGGCTTGGCGCATCATTCAAACTGCATCGTATTTCAATACTTATTTGAATACGTGTTTCAAAGGATGTTATCAAATTGTTGCATTCATATGCCATCTTAGATAGCCGAGCCTGTTTAGTAGCATTATTGCATGTGTTGCATTAGGCATTTTGTATAGTTAGGATCATGCATATTCCTAACTAGCTTTTGTTTTGGCTCGGAGTACACTGTAAGTTTTACGTTTTAGCATACTTGTATGAGTGTGAGTGTTGCCATGTTTCACATGCTTGCCATGAGGCTATTTGCTTAAGTGGTTAACTGTATGAATGCCTGTGGATAAAGGCTTTGTTTCTTGAATTGGGACAATTCATCAAATGTGAGTTTTAAGCCCACTTTGCGAAGTGGCAAATCATGTTTTAAAGCCTATCTTGTGAGATGGCAAATCTGCGCTTTAGCCAACTTGAGAGTGGCACTTTCAAACCATTTTCGAAAACAAACATGAGTTGTTTTGTTCCAATTCTTGCGATTTTAGTCTATACTTGTATGCTGTGCGCATTACATAGTATGTTAGATTAATAACCAGAACAAGAACACATGTGTTTATAAAACAACATATCATACTTAGTAGAGGCCGATCTTTGAACGGGCGAGCGAGGGTGCTCATTTCAGGACCTTTCCTCTCGTACCCAAGTTCCCGAGCCGAGGCAACTTTAGTGATGGCGGACACGTGACCTTTGGCACGAGTCAGGGTTTCCTAAATTTTTCAAAAATAAAATATTTAGGTGGCGACTCTGTAATCTGGCAAAGTAGTCCAGTTTTGGAAATATTTGATTTAAAATTTGATTTTTCAAAATGACTTGTCGGATTGGACTCTTTGGTGTTTATTAGTCTCACATTGCACTTTGTGAGATTAGATTCAGAACCGTGACAGGAGTTTGAACTGTATGAGACCAATTCGCACCTCTCCGAAAGGGGGGCACGCAAAGAAAGTCGAGTCCACACACATCAATGTAGGTTCCTTGAATATTTAAATAGTTCTATGGGTAATGTTGTTTTCCTTGGTCTCTAAACTCTTAAACTTAAGATATCTAATGTCTTTTATCAGTAATTAGTTTGCTGATATAAAGACGAGATACTTGAATAAGATAGTTGTGCTAATCTTGCTAGTTGGCAATAAAAACTTTGTATCTCGGCTACCAAGTAAAAGTATTGTTTCTTTGGTAGGCTGCTTCTTGTATTATGGAAGTAGTGGCCCAAATAAATTCTGACATAGTGTTTATGAAAGCTAAATAAACTTGGCCAACCATATACATCTCTCCACTACTAGTTTTGTACACCAAAGAGACACTTGTGCGATTGAACTGCTATTTCCTAGTTCATGTTTACTGGTGCACCAGTAGCAGTTTTATGGTGTTTACGCAATCATCTGGTAGAATCTATCCTTGTTTGGCTTTACATCTCACTGGTATTCAAAACCACATTTTTGCTGAAGTGAAGCTTAGGAGTAGAATTCAGATTCTACTTGTGTTTGGTATTAAAAAATGGTGTAGATTGTGGTTTCATACTTCTTATTACTATTTTGGGCTTGACATTGCATTGTTTAACTGTTAATTGCTCTACAGGTGTTGAAGTTCCAAAGTATGTGGACACCTGTACTCCTGAATACAAACTCAAGTTTGATGCCCTGGTGAGAACTCTAATTTTTTTTTTCCTGGTTGATTGTCAGTCTATTGAAGATTTATCTACTCTTTACTTCTACTTCTCAATTTTCACCATCTATCAAGTGCCCCCCCCCCCCTTCCTTTCAACATCTTCCTCTACTGCAAAGTTCTTGTAAGCACCCATGATTTTATGAAAATGCAACATTTTAGGGCTTTGTAAAAGTTTGAATTATTGGTGAATAGTAGTCCATTTGCAAATGACCTCCATCCAATGGGGACTAAATTGGACAAACCTTTTTTTTAGTAATCTATTTGTAAAGTTGTTTGTTCACTAAAAACTTCAAAAATCTTTGAAGTTATTGCCAAAAAAGGACAAATGAAATATATTTTACCTTTTGGGTAACTAAGCATTTGGGTTGGGATTTTGGTTGAATAGATATTTGTCTTTTTGCAACAAGGTGAAACATCTAACAAAGAAGTATGTTTTGAGTTACAATTGGTGGAACTGAAAGAAGCAAAAGCAACATCTCTGAAGGAGTTTGAAAGATTAAAGAAAGAAATTGTAGAAGTCCAAGAGTTGAAGGTAATGCAAAAAAAAATATGAATTTTGTTCTTTGCCAATTTTTCACATGTTCCCCTTATGTTGATATCTGAAGGGTTATTTGTTGTGTAACATTGAAAGATCAGTATCATGACTGCAGATGAATATTTTGAGAAGCATCCAGAGGTAAAGAAAATTGTGTTTAGATTTTGTGTTCACAAACATTGTGTTTAGATTAATTTTGTGTTAAAAAACATTGTGTTTAGAATTAAAGTTCTGTTCACAACCATTGTGTTTAGATTTTGTTCACAAACAAAAATCAAAGTTCTGAGGTGGCTGATATTGATATTTGTTTTTCTCTGCAATTATTCAGGTTTATTGTTGTTGATCTGATTGTTATTGTGAATGCCCATTTTTTGATTGATATTAGTTTTAGAGATCAGTGAATCTTATGATTTGGATACTTTTTTTGATTTGTATGTTTGAGGTTGTTATCTGCTTGATATGATTGAAGTTGAGGGTGAAAGTTGGTATGCAGGTTGTTTGGTGTATGGATATTAGATTTTTTTGCTTACTTCGTAGTTGTTGCTTCTGTTTGGTTTGTTAACAGGTTGTATTTTATAAGCTACTGTCTATATATTGTTAGGCAAGGTTATATTCTTGTGTATATATATATATATTATATATTAAAAATAACCTTCTATGGTATATAAAATTATTTCATGAAAAGTGTAATGATTTATGACATGCAAGAAAATGCCGTCAAAGATTATATATGGCGTACAAAGTATGTCATAAATATATTAAAAATGACATTCTATGGCATACAAAATTATGTTATGAAAAGTGTGATGATTTATGACATGCAAGAAAATGCTGTAAAATATTATATACGGCATACAAAGTATGCCATAAATATATTAAAAATAACCTTCTATGGCATGCAAAATTATGCCGTGAAAAGTATGATGATTTATGGCATGACAAAAATGTCGTAAAAAATTATATACGACATACAAAGTATGTCATTAATGTTTAATTTATTACTTTTTACAACTTTACTTGCATGCCGTAAATGATGCTTAACTTTTCACGACATGTCATATAACGGTATTTGTGTGCATGCCATGAAAGAATTTTTTGTTTACGACATGCATTGCAAGCTATAAAAATTCAATTTTGTTGGAGTGCTTGGGTTCAACCAATTTTATTTGCATTTGTTTGTTTTGCCCAAGTCTTACGATCTCGTCAAATGGGTCGTCCTTTGGGCTTTGACATTCACTCACGTCATTTCATGACTTTAAGCTTTGTCAAAGAGGGGCAACTGTAGGCACCCCATTTTCAACCGCACGCAAGACTTGGGTGCTTTATTCTGAACACTCGATGATGAAAGTTACATTGTGTAATTGCTTTGAAATTCAACGAAGGAATCCGAATTCAAGCTCTAAACAATCCCAACCTTCCATACTCACACTGTTTTTACCTCAGAAATCCATTTTTGAGCACTGTGCCAACCTGCCTTGAACTTGAAACTGAGAAACAGGGGAACAACATTGGGGCCCGATCATGCCTCATTTGGGCCCAACCGTGTCCATTAGGGCACGACCGTGCCTTTTGGGCGATAAACACTACTCTGGGCGGGAATTTGCCAGCTGTCTATTTTTGAAGATATTTATGACCTATTTACCTCAAATTCTATAAATGCGAGGCCTCACCTCTGTTTGAGGGTTAGAAAAATTTCAAAGAGCGTAAAAGATCTTTGAGAGCTCCTTCTTCCCTTGCAAGCTAACATTGTGTTATTATATCATCTTTGAGCTATATCTATATGCCATATACACCCTTAGAGCTTAATCTTGGAGCCTTGGTTGAGACTTTGAAAACCATAATTCACACTTGAGAGTGCCTTAAGATCAAGTATGGTTTACAACAAAAGTTTTATCTCTTCAAGAGGCATAAGCTTGCCACCTTCTTTCTTGCTTTCATTTCCATATTTTTCTTTCATTTCCTGGTGTTTCCATACTATTTTGGATCCTCTTCAAGTGCTAAAACTTAGGGTTAAAGAGCTACCAAAGGTAGGAGGGGCTTATCACCCTTTTGAACCTTACCCATAAGTCATACCCTTTGTTTTCCCACTCTTTTCTTTGGTTTACATACCGATTTTCAGAGTTTTAAAAGGCTGAAAAATATGGTTTAGAAGTCCCAAAAGTGGAGGGGTTAGCCACCCCTCGTTAGTCTTGTTTACTAGCTTTGTACCTCCTTGTTTTATTGGCTATCTTTTGTGCTCTCTTAAACATGATTTTCGGCACTGTTTTTTACATTTTAGGGGTTGTTTAATGTTTTTAAATAGTTTATGCTTTGAATATTATACTTGTTGTGTTGTAAGTCCTCATGGCTTCGGTTGTTTAGGCCTTAGACATCAAGTCATTTGAGTCGATAGCTTTTATTACCTAGTTTTCATGTAAAGAGTCCCACTTTTTGTAGTAATCAACTTTGCATAATCATCTCTACACTCTCCCTCATTTCTTGGTTTTCTTTGTTTGAGAGTCGTTTCAAACGAGTGTTGTTTAAGGCATGAGAAAGAGACCCTTCCATGCTTACTAGTTTAATCTCTTTGGAGGTTCATTACCAAGGCATTACACATCTCTCATGTCAAGAACAACTTTTTGTTTAACACTTCCCTCCTTTTGGTGGACTTAATTCTCATTTTTTTTGGACTAAATGATTAAAGAATGGAAAGGTAAGTTGAAAAGGCTAATAAAATCGGCTTAAAATCGATCAATTGGATTCGGTCGAACGGTATGCTGAATCCATCACTTCTAGAGTCATCACATACTAATTTGTGATGTTTGATGATTCTCGAGGCGTGTCTACCTCTCTTGTCTAATTAATTTCATGATAGGAGGGAGGAGTAGTATGTCTTTCATTGCATTAATTAATTTTTTGTCTCATCGTGTCCAAAATCATCACGCGATCAACTTGCGACCATTGATGGTTTCAGAACCGAATGCTCTTCCCTTGAGTTTCTCCATGATAGAACAGAGCAGAAGGAACAAACATGGCTTAGAAATGTTCTGTTTGTACTATTTTCACCTCAGAGTACAAAAATATTTTTCTGCTACAAAATAAAGCATGACCGGATTTATTTGAGCCCTGCCGAGCCTCATTGGGGGCCGGCTGGGCTCTAATGCATGGTAAATAGGGAACTTTTGGTTGAAACAGAGGGCTGTGGCTGAGGGTGAAACAGAGCAGTTTCACAGAGGGCAGAAATAGCAGTTTCTGAAAACTCGACGCGCATGCGATCTTTGGCATTCTTTACATATTCTTGCTGCAATATTAATGTTGTAATAAATTAGATGGTTCGTTAGTTATTATTTATTCAAATTTGTAATAAGTAGTTAATTCGAACACTTAGACATTTGAACCCTCTTGCGTGAGGGGAAAATTGTAATATTGTGCATATCTTCCAGCCTCTATTTCTTTTTTCCTTTTATTTATCTGCTTATAATGGTAGCATCATGTTTTACACTTTTCATACCATTACCCTGCTTAACATATCCATTTTTGCATGCATAAAGGTTTGGCTCATCATACTAATCAAATGTCAATTTCCTTCTTACTTGAATATATGATTTATCTCATGCCTTGAATTGACTCATATGCCATGTTAAATAAACTGAACCTAGTAATTGCATCTTGTATGTATTGCATTAGCCATTTGTATTGTGAGGATCATGCATTTTTCTAACTATTTTATTCCTTTTGGCTTGCCTCGGTTGAGGACTAGGTAAGCGTTTTCGCTTTAGCATATTGCATGTGTGCGATTGTTGCCATGTCAAGCATGCTTACCATGTGGCTAAGTGCTTAATTGATATATCTCTTGAATGCCTGTAGATGAAGGTTTTTTCGATTAAGTTGGATGATTTTGATTAATGTACATAAGAGATCACTTTTTTAAAGTAGTGCATATTCAAAACACTTTTCAAAGCAAACATGAAATCGAAACATTCAAACTTTTGTGAATTAGTCTATATTTGTTTGACATCACGCAGTGATGATAGCATAATAACTAGAACAAGAGCATATAACGTACATAAAAATCACATCTTGATTAGTAAAGGTCGATCTTTGATCGAGTGAGTGAGGTGCTCAATTCATGACCTTCCCGTCTCATACCTAAGTTCCTGAGCCGAGACACTTTGATGATGACAGATAAGTGGCCTTTGGCACGAACCACGGGTTTCTTAAATTTCTCGAAAATATTTAGGTGGCGACTTTGTAATCTGGCAAAATAGTCCATTTTTTTGGCATTTTTTCAAAATCAATTTTCTAAAAGATTTGTCGGATTTGGACTCATTTATGTTTATCAATTTCACATTGCACTTGTGAAATCAGATTCAGAACCATGAGAGTCCAAACTGTAGAGCTAATCGTATCTGAAAGGAGCACAAAAAGCAAGCTACAAGGATCGACACTAACCTTGAAAGGATCGACACCTTCGTGCTACTGTGTTCCTGATTAACTACTGAAATTTAGGGTCGACACTAGCCTTTTGTGATGTCAACACTTGCCTTTTGTTGATGATCTCTAGGGTTGACACTAATTTGGGGGGTGTCAACCCTTGTTTACTGCTAGAACTGAAATTAGCTACAGAAATCTAGTGTCGACACCCTGTCTGCTGCTAATGCTGGCGTTTTGCCATTTCTTCTTGAGGGTCAACACCTCTGGCTCAAAGGTCAACCCCTGTGTTATTTTCCTAGATTTTGTGCAGTTTTGGGTCCTACTTTTCAGGGGTTCTGACTTATTCTTTTGGGTTGACTTTGGGACTTTATTTTATTTTAACCTAGTACTATACGTAGGGTCTTCACTTACTCTTTTCTTTACTTTATCTTCTCTTTCCCCTCCCTCTCTAAACCGTGACTCTCTATCTCTCTTTCTAAACTCACCTTTTTCACACAGGATCTTCAGATCTACTCACTTAGAAGCATCTTCTTACCTTGCTCCTTTGAGATTAAGTACAGATGTTGTCGAGGGCTTCGCTTTAATTGGCACAAATCGTCGTTTCGTCTCCGTTGACTTTTGGATTTTTCTTCCTCTTTCCCCTTTTAAGCTTGTAGTAGGGATTTTCTACACTTTCTTATGGCTTTTAACTTAGGTATTTGCTATTTCTAAGACAACTTTGTGATTTGGGAATTTTTGGACAAAATTAGAGTTTTGGCTTAAAAATCAAGTGACAGGTTTTCAAATGAAATCTTGAAAATGGTTATGGAATTGGAAATGAGGTTGAGTTGTGATAAAGTGGTTGGTTTTGATACTTGGAATTGATTTTGAAAGAAAAAAGGGACTTTGCCCTAAATATCTTAAATGTTGATTTTTGTATAAATATATAGAATTGATGTTGGAAATGTGAAATTAGGTGAATATTGATGATAATGGTGGAGTTGGGTATGTATTACTACTCACATCTTGAAATTTGGAAAGTTATCTTTATGGAAAATTGTTTACCTATTTAGAGATATCTGTTTTGGGCTATCAGAGGAGGATAGCCATGATTATTGTAGAAATTGCATGAGGATTAGGTGAACTGAAACCAATTTCTTATTCATTTGCATTGAACATTGAAAATATTATTGTTTTGAGAAAAATGGGTGAATCTGGGAAGTAAATGTAATCTTGTTGAAATAAGTTAAAAACCGCATATATACATGGGTGCCGATCCCGCGGACAAAATTTTCGTGAAATGGTAATAGTAATGCTTGTACAGCCTACGTTTACATGGGTCCTAGTTTCCTCCGGACGAAATTTCCTGGAAAGGTTATATTGTTTTAAAATTCCCAAAATATGATTCATTGTCCTGTTTTCTAATGTAATGGAAGTGGTTACGAATTTTGATATAAACTTGGCATTGCATGGTTTGAAAGGAGAGATAAAATGTTTTGTATGAGCATTGCACATGCATATCACCTTATATCTCTGTTAAACTTTATAAATTGTGTTGAGTTATTTCTACTGGGCTTTGGCTCATCCTATGTGGGAAAAACATTTTAGGTGCTGATAATATGCCTCCACCAAGGCAATAGCTTGGGAGGAATTAGAGCAAGGGCTTCATTTTATGTATTTGTTATACTTATTTTTGTATAAGCCAAGGGTTTTAACTGTATTAGATCTAAATTCACTTTTGTTGCAACCAAGTATTAACTTGGAAAGCTGTAAGCCCTTAGGGCATTTCTTATCTATACAATTTCCATTCTATTTTTGTATTTTGCAACATATGCTATAGATTCAAGGCCAGACTTGTGAATGTATACCCGCATATGTTACTTTTTTGTGGACTCAATTAGATTTAATGGAAGATAATTACTTTATCATTGTTGTCACTTATGGATAATGTCGATGGGTTGTTGTTTTATTTCGGGGTGTTACAACTTGGTATCAGAGCGTACCAGGTTTGAATACTTTGGGTACGTGGGAAGTGGTTTCTACTACAATGGGTTTATCTCGCTTGATAGAGATAGTTATAGGTATGATGTGCTATGTGGTAACATGCTTATGTGACTAAGTGGGTGTGGAATTTAATTTCTAAGATGTTGATTGGATCTATGGGTTTGTAGAAGTCCTATTAGAAAAGCACTTGATCACTGCTATTTCTAATTGGAACTCTGGTAGTGCCGTGGAACAATCATTATCTAGAAAGGAAATTCATATGTATTTACGTGACTATGTACTTATGTGGAGTGAGTTACTATTGTCCATCACTCTAGGACGCGAGTGAGTTAGCTTTGACACATTTGTAAATGTGCTAATCTCCTATGCTACCTTTATTAGGATGTTCGGATGTGGACGTGGTGGTGGTAGGCGTAGTAGGCCTAAACAATATGAAGTGTTGTTACCAAATGGTATTCCGATGCAAGAGGAGGGAGTTGGTCAGGCTAATGTTGCCGAGCTAGTAGGTTGGCAGGCCGTGGGCGCCTTGGCCCGATATATGGCCAGAGCTTTGCTGGAATCTATGGACAATCTCAGGGCTGAGAATTAAGTCCAATCCAGACAAGGTCATCTTTGCTAAAGAGGGAGTTCTTCTGGTCAAATTTGGATAAGTTTTTGGGTGATCTTAAAGAGCCTTTGAAAGAGGATAAATGGCTCGAGCAGATAGTGAAGACGTTCAAGATGCTTGGCATCGAGGACGATGGGTAGAAAGTGACCTTGGCATGTATAGACCTTAGGAAATTGAACCTCATATGGAGCCATTGTTTTACTTTATTAATCTTGTTGGATAACTAAAATTCCCACATGTCTTGAATTGGTTTTTCTTGCAATGTAGTCCGACAAATTTTTGATTTTGTCTGCATTGGTTCTATATAGGGTGTTGCTGCTTATACTCCCTCGAGGTCAATCTCAACCTCATTTCGCCATGGGAAGTAATTATGTTCAGGTAATATTTAATAATGTGTGTTTTTTTTTTCTAATGAATATGCATTATAATTTTTTGACTATTTCATATATTATTTTGTTTATGTTGGTTGTATTTAGGGTCATGCTCATGGTGTTTATATTTCTCAATCTCGACCTCAACCTCCCTTTGCATTGGGTGGTATAAGCATTCATCTTGTTATGTATGCTACATATGATGTGAGTTTTAATTGCTTACATACTTCACATTTAAAGGGTACTCTATACATTGAAATAATAAGTTAAAAAATTTAACATTATTGCAGGGAAGTAACATGCCTCAATCAGTGACTGTAGTCTATCCTACTCAAACATCGTTGCAGGAGTTGCTTCGAGGTACTAGTGTTTAATAGTTTGCAATCCAAGTGTCACGATCCAAACCCGCTCCTATAGGTCTAGCATCGTAACCGGCCAATAATCCGTAGATTACCAAAGGCATCTTAAACAAAAATCAAATTATTAGGGACTAGTGGAAGCAAATAATAAATATACAATATCCATTGAGCTGTACAGACATATATGAGACAGAAAAATTTTAGACTTTATATACATATATATACACATCATCCTTACGTCATCATATATATATATATACAAATAAGACAAAAAGGGACTTAGCCCTAATTATAAAATAAACAAAAATTTAAACTTTAATCACATAGCGTTCACCACTTGATGTATCCAGAACCTCCACCACAGATTCCAGGAAAATGCTCTAGGCCTGGTCACGCGCTTGATCACCTACATACATAAATAATACAGTGAGCTGGAGCCCAGTGAATAACAACAAAGTAAAGGTTTTAATGAATGATGTCCCATAAAAGATTCAAAAACAAAATTCAGATCAGCAACAGATTCATATTCATATCAGATTCTCACAGATAATCATATGTGGTACATCTATTAGCATTAATAAATCTGATGGCTCGTAAATACATGAGATGTACAGATGACCCATGAAGGGACCAAATGACTCGTAAAGGGACGTATACAGAGCAGATAAACAGTTATGCATAACCAACCCTGGTACCACGTCATATAATAAATATCACATGATGTTAAGGATGCCACGAATACATTTAAAAAGTTGGACAATCATTCATTTAATCATAAAGTAGCATTTCAGAGAATGGTTCATATCATATCATTCAAAAAATACTTAAAGTTGAATATAGCTTTACAGAGTTATTACTTACAGATAGCTCCAGAAGCAAATCAGATAGTTTAGAGAGATCAGACAAATCAGGTAGACGATAGCGCGTGACCTACACAAACACATAACATATGTACATTGGAACACAATATCACTTCTTTGATCAAACTTGACTTCTCTTATCTTTTTCTATCTAAGTAATCTGAAATTCTACTATGCTTATTCTTTCTTTATTCAAATGAATAGAGTTCTCATTTCACATATTCTTTCATTATTAAATCATTCTTTTCCAAATAAACCGATTTCTTACTTGGCTTCTTAATCAATTACTGCTAAGTCAATGACTCATTCTTTAACCAACTAATTTATGGTGATTGTTAGCTTATTAATCATCAATGAGTTACAATTCTTACTTAGAAATGTTTGGGAGGAGATGAGATGAAAATATAAATAAAGTATGATTTTTCAAAATATGCTAAAAATAGTCTAACCGCTCGAGCTACCACTTAGTCACTCGAGCGGACTTTATTGTCTATGAAAATACTAGAAGCTTGTAATGTTCGCTCAAGCCACCAATTAGTCGCTCGAGCGGTCTGTAAATTTTTTGAGTTCCAAAACTGAAAATTTAGCTTCCAAATTTCATTTCAAAACTTAGATTTATGCATATTTAAACATGTAATGTCATTAATAAATATGAACACATAACTAATTTCCAAATCTTAATGCAAAAACCCCCTTAATTTGTCAAGATTAAAACCATAACTTCATGAATATAATGATTTCAAAACTTTTCTTCCTTTTTCTTACAAAACATGAAAACTATAGGGCTCTTAGAAAAATATTTACATATTATCAAACTAATTCTTGATTGTCACATTAAAATTATAATTTATTTCTTAATTTGTCCAAATTTAGATTTAATTCATTTTCTTCATATCAAACCTAATTTCAAACTCATAAATTCTAAAATATGAATCAAAATTTCAAAATATAATTTCAAAACTTGGGTTCATACATGGCTTGTCTAAAAACATACAAATTCTTAAATAATGAAGAAAATATGATCAATTTTAAATTATTTAAATCAAAACTCCTTTAATTTAAAAATTAAGCTCATTTGTTCATAAACTCATAATTTCCCAAACTCAGTTCTTGTTTCATCAAAAAATGAAATAAATTCATAGAAATCTATAATGCATGTATAATTGGAGTATTAAAACTTATAAAATTTGCTCATGCATGTAGAAATGAAACTCAAATTCAGGCAAGATATTTAAAATCAAATCCAAAATAATTAATTTCTAAATTTAACTTTTTTAACTTGAACCTAATTTCATTTCTTCACCTCCTTACTAATTTCTTTCTAATTATATGAAATTGAACCCAATTATTTTTTTTTTAATTTCAGCTTTTAAATAAATTATCTACAAGATTTAAACTTTAATTTATTACCTAGAGCTTTGGATTGTTGAATTCTTGAGTTCACTTCTTCAATTTTCCAGCACAAAACTCGAGCTTTTTTCTTCTTTAACTATCTAATTTCCTTCTAATTCCATGAATATAATTCCAAACTCTTCTCAATCTCCAGTATAAGAAGGAGATTTGACATAAATCAAGCATAAATCTCATACCTTAAACTTTAATTTCAACAAATTGAGTTGATTTCCCTTTAATTCCCCTTGTTCTTCCTTCAATCTCCATCACAAAGTGGGTTTCTTTCTCTATACCCTTTGAGCTCTCAAACTCACTCTCTTTCTAAGCTTCTTCCAGCAGAAATGATGGACTCAAGAATGAGCTCCCTCTCTTCTTCTTGACTCACATATAACACACACGTCACTTTTTATTAATGCCCCACGTGTGCACACACTTGCACCTCTTCTTTGAGCTCTAGCACAACAATGACATGTACATATACACACTAAATTATTGGTCCAACACAACTTATAGGGGTATAATCCTCTGCACACCACCCCACAATTAATCACATCACACTATTTCACAATTAGTCGCATGGGTAGGATTAGCTTAACTCTTAGTCACACAATTAGCTTAATTAAACCACATTTAACCATATTTAGTCTTAATTGATCAATTCCCACATAACTCAATTAGTCTAATTAACTTCAATTAAGGCCCAATTAATCATAATTAAATTTCTCAATCTCAATAAGATTTTAATCAAACTCCCAAAAGACTCCAAATATCAAATAAGACTTATTACCATCATCAATTTTGGTTTCTCAAATCATTAATGCTTTCAATTTCAGATCAAATTCTGAATCTCCGTTAATAAATTGCATATTCAATTGAACACCTCATAAATAAATTTAATCTTAATTCTCAATTCTCACAACATAATCAACTCTAATTCGGACCCACTTAATAAATTCTCAATTTTACTAAACTGAATTGAATATTGAATTAAACTCCCATATGGTCCGATACTCGAAATTAAAATCATTCAATTCACCAATTATAATCCCTTGAGCCATTTAGGCTTTCAATTTCTAATTCCAAAATAAATTCTCAATAGAATCTTATATGAATCAGTCTCCACACTTTTCATAAATCCTAAATTAAATTTGAATAATATGCCATTAAAATTCAAATCTCCTTAATTAATTAAATGCTAATTATTATATGCAGTGGGGTCGTCACACCAAGTGTCGCAAGCCTCACATAGTCTTACTCACAGTCATGTAGATGGACATCCCTAAAAGGCTTGCACTGAACAATGATGAAGTTATCTTTTCAGATTTTGGTCTTTTTTTTATTTATGTTTTTCGGCCTTTTTTTATGTTGGTTTTTTCAATGGGAACAATGTATGTATGGTTGACATTACATACGGTTGACATTATTATGAGGTTGTATTTTGGTGGATTAGTTCTACTATTTTCAAAGTCATGCAGTATTGGGGGTTATCATTTCTGATTGAATTGTGGTTTGATTTTTTACAATGCACAATGTATTTGGCTATGAGACATTATATAACTACAATAACAGGTCAAGGGCTCTGGAGAAGAGAAACACTACTTCAATTCATGGAGTATGTTGTACAGGATTTAACAGTATTGGATTTGTGGAGTATGTTATAATACTTCAATTGATTTCTTTGGGAAAAAAAATATAAGTAAAATAAAAATAAAATGATGAATGAATGACCATACATGCAGGCATGGAAATCTATGTTCTTTGGGGTTGATCTTGATCTTCATTCTTGGGAAAACTATGCATTATGATGTTCTGCAAATAATTGTACGATAAGTTCATACCCTTGTCACAATATGCTAGTCCCCATTCAATAATCCTAATTCTCATTAATTCTACTAATTAGAAATAACACCAATTTGATACAGATTTTGTTAGGAATCTACTATTCTCAAATAACTAACATTTAGATTCAACACAATTGATATAGCATATGTAACTTTATTAATTAAGCATTGTTTGGATTTTACATGCACATATCAAAACCCATAGTTTAAGCTTCACAACCCAAATACAAGTTCTACAAGCAATGGTTACATTCACTAGAAGGGCTTACATTCACTTGAGCAACATCATTAGCATGGTAAAACCAACCACCACTATGGTTGTAAACATAATAAATTTCATAGCTCCTTGGTTTGCCTCAAGTCATTCCAATTTTACCATAACTTCATTATTTCTATCAAAATCATAATCATTCGCTTTCTCATCTTCATTCTTCATATGAATAGCTTTACTTCTCCTTTGGATATTTGATGCATTCCCAGTAGGAGCCGCTCCCCATGCATAGTAGTCATAAATTTTATCTGCTCACTTTAAATATGACCTCCCTAGATTTTTCTTTGATTCTGATATGTACAATGCTGTTTTTTTCCCACATTTACCTCGTTTATTTTGCAAAAAGCCATCATGGTTTGAACCCATTGACATGTTAATCCTAATTACAAGTAAACACAAAGTTCAAATTCAGATATAACCATGGAACCTTAATCCAGGCAACTAATTAAGCATGTAACCAAAAAAAAAAAAAGTTTAAACAAAAAGCCTTCAACTGCATCAATTTCATCCATCAAGTAACCTAATTCAGATATGATTTAATTCAGAAATCAAGAGATGGAAAAAAAAAATATTATGCATTACAACTTAGAAAAAGATTAAAGCTCTTGCTTTATCTATGTTCAAGTTACCAATAAACTTTTTGTTGAATCAACTTATCAGTTTCATATGCAACTTACAGGAATTTTAGAAATTGTGTATAAGGCAACCACTGTTTCTATCATAAGACTTTAGAACCACTTATTTTCATATGCAATCATATTCACTAAACACGAGGAAAACTAACATAAGTAACTTGAGGTTCACATCATGCCTCTAAATAACAAATCAGGGTAGTTTTCAATAGAGAGGATATGAAACTACAACTAATGCTATGTTTTGTAAAAGGAGAACCTAAATAATGGATCATGGGATCCTTCCAAAGTGTTTAAAAAGGGAAGGTGGAAGGTAGGGAAATACGGATGCGTTTTTACCAAACTTCAACCCAAGAAAAAGTTTTGAAGGAATTGTTTTCTTTACATATTGATCAGAGATGAGTTTTTACCAAATTGTTTATCTATATAATCAAATTATAAAATACTCAAAATCAATTTGAATAGTTCAAACTAACATAACCTTAATTTGTCATATGGTAAAATTACCATGACTAATAAAATCTAGGTTAGACCACCAATACCATGGCAATGGCTAGGTCCTTGACTTTTTTTTTTATCTTGATTCCCTAAGAGTAATGTGAGATATTTTTTGTTATCAGGTAAATGATTCATTTCAAGCCATCTCTTCCCATCAATCCTAACTACTACCCATCACATATTGCACATTATTACAAACCAAAATGGTTTCCAATTCCAAACCAGTACTAACAACTTAAAAATTCAAAACAAAACACTAGATAGTTCATTATGAATGTCAAGAGCTGAAGATCATCCTGGTCAACTAAACATCAGACAAATCCACAAGATGATCATGTAACTCAATAAACATTCCTCAGTATCACCACCACAGAATTTTTCTTCTAAAATTTATGCAAACTAGAGAACTTAATAGAGTATAAATTAACTAATATTGCTAAATTCAGCCATTTGACTAATATTGCTAAATTAGCTATAGTGAAATTTATGATTTTCAAGCTCTGGGATCAACAAACTCAACAAATCATTCCATTCTTTGTAAAGTAAAATTATATTTTATGATGAAATGTGTAAGGTTTTTATCCTTGGCAATCCTATCTAACAAAATTTCTTTCAGTTGTACTTATTTTCGCACTTTTATTTCAGTGAGACTATGAGTTTTTATATGCGAATCCAACCCGAATTGTGCCTTGCAGAGAAGTTTGTGGTGTTAATTCTTTCATGATTACCACTTCGCTGACTATGACGGGGATCGAACTGTCCGGTCAGCTCGCGGGGGTCTAGGGGGTAGTGCCCACTTCCGGTGCCTAACAGTTAGTTTTTGGGGCCTCGAGCTGCGCGTTTCGGCCCCCGAACCTTCATTTTGCATCGGTTTGGGTTCATTTTTGGCAGGGACCTCTGTTTCATTGATAGAAAGGTCATAGAAGGGTGGGAGGCCAGTAATTGTTCTGACAACCAGTTTTATCCCTCCATCGCCCTCCGTCGCCCGTTTTTCTCACTTGAAAACCAATGTTGACCACCCTAAGGCCACTTTTTCCAGCCCTAAATCACATATTTGTGTTGTACACACCTGGGAGGCCACCAATATCACATGGCCGGCCAGTAATTCTTTGTGACCCTTTTGAACCCCTCCTAAAAGTGGCCTTTTCTCTCTCCTAGTTCACTTTCTCCAGTTTTTGACTACATGGTTGTGTTGTGCACACGTGGGAGGCCTTCTTTCTGGGGTGGCCGGCCACTAATCTTCATTGAACCTTTTGACCCTTGGCCGGCCGGCTATGGGGAGAGCCGGCCGGCCACCTAAACCCTAGATAACCAGCCGGCCATGATCCTCTCTCCAGGTACATTACAGATATGCATTATGTTTCCCCACAGATTTTGTATTCGGGGGGCTGCATTTTTGGGGGGAAACTTGAATTCTTTCCCCCCCATTTTTCCCCCCTTTTCTCCCCCTCTTTTGCCTATATAATAGCAGCTCCAGCTCTATTTTGAGGGTTACAAAAATTGCTTAGAGGCTCCCATATTTTATCTCTCTTCCTCTCTTCCAAAAACCCTCAAACCCTAAGCCCCTTTACACCATTTCCATACCACCACATAGCACCACACCACCATCATCCATTCGAGTAGCTTCAAGGCCACTTCCAGAGGTTGAGAGCCACCAAACTTGGTCCAAGAATTGTTGAAGACATAGTCTACAAGGGTGAGTCCCTATTCTCCCTCTTTTGTGCTTTATTTTGCTCAATATATTAGCCATACTTTCTTGCATATTTGGGCTCCGACCCTAACTGAAAATAGCATTATTTTGAGCTCCTTTTCATGTTTGTTTAAGGGCCTCTCCCTGTTTGAGGTCTTTAGCTACCACTTTTTTCTTTACTTTTCTTGTATGCCTCTATCTTGCATAGTATTTTTGGCCTATTTGTAAACTATTTTGAGCTTGATTATAAACTGTGAAGTGGCTTATTTTGAGCCTTTCTTCAACATTGTTGAAGGGCTCTTCACTGTTTGAGACTTCCTTTTAGCACTTGCCTCTTTATCCCTCTTTTGGCCTCATTTTTGCATGTTTTGTTAGCCTCTTGCGCTTATATTTTTGGGCTCTGGTCCGAACTGTAAATGGCCTCATTTTGACCCCCTCTTCATGTTTGATCAAGGGTCTTTTGCTGTTTGAAGTTTCCTTTTTTCTCTTTGTGTTTAAACCTCTTTTTAGGCCTTATTTTGCATAGTATTTTAGGCCTGCATGTACACTGTTTTGGGTTTGGTCATTAAATGTAAAATACTATTTTTTGGGCCCCTCTTCAAATTTGTTGAAGGGCCCTCCTTTGTTTGAAGCCAGAAACCATCACTTGCTTCTTTGTCTCCCTTTTTGGCCCATTTCTTGCACAATAGTTTAGCCATGCTTGTGTTTGTTTTCGTGGCTTATTGTAAACTATAAAGTGTTTCATTTTGAGCCCCTCTTCAACTTTGTTGAAAGGCTCTTGGCCATTTGGGGCCAGAAGCTGCTACTTGCTTCATTATCTCTCTTACGTGGCCATTTTTGCACGCTAACTTAGCCCTATTTTTGTTCACCTTTTGGCCTTGATTAAAACTGTAAATATGCTTGTTTTGTGACTTTCTTGATTCTTTCTTCACACTTCATGTTCAAATAATGCATGCTTTGCATAGCCATAGGTCATTCCATGTACCTAATTCCATGTTTCGGGGCCATTCCATGCATCGGGTGCCATGTTTTCATGTTTCGGGGCTGTTTTGTATCACATTTCAGTGCTGAAATTTGCATGATTGCATACCATATTCCACGCCTTGCTATGCCTTGTTAGAGTGGCATTTGGTGCCTTAGGGTCGGTCCTCGGCTTGCGTGCATGTGTGCACGTATTTCGAGTGTCTCATTTTTCATCTAATGGCCTCTTATGTGAGTGTGGCTGAGGTCCACTCATGTTGGTGTAAGTCCATTATGCATTGTGTATGCCATTTCATTTCATAGCATTGCGTATGCTAGGATGTATGTTAGCGCATTGTGTATGCCATGTTACCTCGCGCATCGTGTATGCCATCTCATAGCATTGTGCATGCTAGGTTGTATATTAGTTGCATTCATGCATGTCATGCATATGCTTGGGATAGGAGTCAGCCTGAGCACGGGAAACGAGGGACGTTTCGTACTCCGAGTGACGGAACGTGTCTCAATTCCCAGTCACCAACACTCCGGATTATCCATGATGGAGTTTAGGTTTTGTTGTGTTTATATGTGCATTCATTCTATATTGAGTTGCACAATTCGACTCCTCGGCCATCATGCGTCGGGATGCATGATTGGTGGCACGAGGATCGAGGCATGCATACATTTGTGAAAATACATTGCCATGCCCTTTTCCTGCTCTCTGTTGCAGCAAATCAAGAATCAGTAGCCTTTCAAAGGCCTCGCACAGCATTCTGGCATCAATCGCAAACAGAGGCTAATTGGGGCATCGCAGTGGATTTCCGTGCCAAGCAACCCGAACATGCACCATTCATCATCCGAAGTAGAGTCGAGGCAGTCCTTGGCTTGCATGCCAGTTTATTGTTTTCTTAGTTAATTTGGTAATTAATTAGCATTTCTGTACATATTGGGACTGTATTATTTATTTGGACTGTAATCATTCGGGACTGTATATTATTTATTCGGACCCTCCGAGCGGGGCACAACTGTAATAAGTGTGCGTGTGTGTGATGTATGTCTTCCAACCCCACGTCTTTCTCCCTTTTATTTACCCGCTTATGATGGTTAGATTAGGGCATGTTTCAATTAGCATACAGTATGATAGCATGTTTGCACTGTACCTTTGTTGTCCCAGTTTTGAACCATGCCTAGCTTTTCTAACCTGCAGCCTATGGTGGCCTGCTGGCCACCCCTTTTGGGCTATCGACCATCACTCTTTGGCTGCCGGCCACCAATGATGGCCCGCCGACCACCAGTGTATTTTTGCATGTGTTGCATTAGGCATTTCTGTATAGTTAGGATCATGCATGGATTTCTAATTAGTTTCTGTTTTGGCTTGGAGTACTCGGTAAGTTTTATGCTTTAGCATCCTTGCATGCGTGTGAGTGACTGCCATGAATAGCATGCTTACCATGAGGCTATGTGCTTATATGATATAACTGCCTGAATGCCTGTGGGTGAAGGTTGGGTTATTTGGATTGGGACAAATCATCAACTGTGAGTTTTAAGCCCACTAGATAGTGGCAAAATCATATTTTCTAAGCCCACCCGAGGGTGGCAAATCCACGTCTTAGCCTACTTGCGAGTAGCACCATCAAACCATTTTCAAATAAACAAACATGAAATGTTTTGTTCTAATCCAGGCGATCCAGTCTATACTTGTATGCTGTGCGCATCACATAGTAAATCTAGGCTAATAACCGGAATAAGAGCACATAAAGTTTTCAAAACTAGATATCATGGTTAGTAGAGGCCGATCTTTGATCGGGCGAGCGGGGGTGCTCACGAAGTGACCTTCCCCAATCGTACCCAAGTTCCCGAGCCGAGGCAACTTTGGTGATGACGGACACGTGGCCTTAGGCAAACGAGTCAGGGTTTCCTAAATTTCCTCAAAATAAAATATTTAGGTGGCGACTCTGTATTTGGAAAAGCAGTCCATGTTTGGCACTTCTTTCAAAATCTGTTTTCTCAAAACGATTTGCCGGATTTGGACTCTTTGGTTCAGATTTAAAATCGTGACAAATTGAGAGTCTGAACTGTAGTGAGCCCAATATCGAACGGAACGGGGGACTCGTTCCTCCCAGGGGCGTTCGGGGACGTCTACAGTTTCTGGCGACTCTGCTGGGGAGTTAGAGAACTTGACTCGAACTCATGATATCTGTTTTTGACTACACTTATGTGTTTCTTTGCATTGTATGTGCATTGGTGCGCCTAGGACACCGTGTTTGCCATCTGCTATTCCTAAACGGTTTGCCAGAGGCTTGTCTTGTCAAGACATGACCATAAGGCTGACCGGTTGTGGGCTCTGCCAGTATGGGAACACAAACCCCGGTCTTACCGGGGCACCCTTTTTGACCATTCGACCTAGTGCATATTCGGAATCCATAGTGACCATTCCAAACTAGGACAGGTTGCTTACCCGATATAGGTTGTCTGAAACCGCTGCGTGCGTAGTGAAACCCTAACTCCTGACAAAATAGGACAAGGAAACCCTATCCCAACATAGAGGTGTTTTGGCTCTCACTTGTTTGTTATATGCTTTTAGAGTGCATCTCTATACGAATGCATGTATTAGTTTGCAAGTTTGGGCGTCAGACCTACGGGCACCAGTTCAGTGTTTCTGGGTATCAAGGGCCTGCGGGCACCAGTTCAGCATTTTCGGAATCAGTTATCCGCGGGTATCAGATTCAGTTTTGAGGGAAGCAATTTTGGGAACAGTGATCAGTGGTCGAATGCAGTTATTCAGTTATATTCATGTCTGTATTGGTAGGGATTGGGCTGAGATGCTGCATGTTTTCTCTTTCAAGGTTCAGAGACTCGGTTCAGAGCAACCAGTGTTCTCCTTTGCTGAGGCAAGACAGGAAAAGGCTCGCTGGTTCTTCAGATCTGTTAGTCACCAGTCCAGTCCATCTGATCCGTCAGTCACCAGCCACGTCACCTCTGTTCAGTTTAGCAAAACTCGTGATGACGCAAAATTCGGAAGAAATTATGGTTATGGCAGCCGCATCAGACCAAGGAATCACATTGCAGGGTGATATCGATGTTGAAGTGCCACACCCACCCAGGTCACCTGCCGCACATCCGATCTGGGAACCCCAGTTATTTCAAACCCGTGAGCCCACCACATTCGAGTTGATGGGAATGATTGGGGACCTTCAAAGATCTGTGGTGGATCTAGCCTATGGAATGTCGATTTCGCCGCCAAATGCATCGTATGCTGGGAATTTCATACCGCAAGAGCCCCCGCTACTGGGGCGAATTGTAATTGAGCTCAGCCAACCTGAAGCCATCCCAAGTTCCGGCAATGGCATGTCGACAACAACGGGGCTCCACTCTGATGTAGCAACTCAAACCTTCTACCAAGCCAAGGCGAGTGGTAAGAACAAGATGAAGGTGGACACCGATCCCTATGAACAACTCCTGTGGGCTGTTGAGGCTTTGAAAGCCGGAGGATTGAATGAACAGCAGGTGCTCGCTGTTGCTGTAAAAACTGTGGATGACATCTTCCCCACTTAGGCCGAGGGAAGTTTAAGCCAAAAGGAAAATTGAGATGGGGACCATCTTACCAGAACAGTTCCTTCCAATCCTAACCCTGCACCTGGAAAAGATCAGAGAGCCAAGGCAGCACCTGCCGCCCCTTTTTTGAGTGCGTCCAGCAAAAAGTCAGCAAACCTCGAAGTATCCGCCCTGAGGTCGCAGGGTCTTCCATGCCCTCTACATGCCTTTGTCTAAGGCCCTTCAAATCCTCATCAAAGAAGGGCATCTCAAACCCCTCGAGCCTCGGCCTCTCCTGAGTCCCCTTCCAGCTAAGCGTGATGGTACCCAGTACTGCGCGTACCACCAGCAAACTGGTCACAGCACCGACAACTGCTTCCGTCTTCGTCATGAAGTACAGGATCTATTTGACAACGGGGTTGTCCTCCCGCCAAGTTCGGCGAAGTCCACCATCACTGGGTCAGCAAGTTTCAAGGATAATACAAGAATGTGATCAGGGGATGAACCACCTACGGGCGGCACTCAGTTTACTCCAAATGTGGCATTTGGCACGCACTGTTTTGAGCATTTGCGAATGCTAGTTTTGTACTTTCTAACTTGGGTGTTGAGTCAGTTCTGTAGTTTTGTTTTGAGTCTGTCCTTTTGTTTTGAGTCAGTCTTTTCATACTGAGTCAGTTAAGGTCTGTCTTGTCGTATCGAGTCAGTCCTGTTGTATAGGGGTCGGGTGATCCCGAAGGGTGTTACCTTGGACATCACTGTTTTGTTTCGTGTTTGTCTTTTTTCTTTCTTTGAGTCTGTTTCTACCAAGGAGCCAGTTGTGCCAACAGATCTCAATGAAATAGCAGTGATTTTCGCACTCTTGTATTTGCTTCAGCCGTGCGCCAGTTGTGCCAGAAGATCTGAGTGAAACGACAATGCATCTCACCTGCTCTTTTGTGCCTTGAATTCATTACATCGACCTAATTTTTTCAAAACCTTTTGAACACTGCGGTGAAAACGAAGGGGAAGGAATTCCTCGGGTTTTACAAAAATTTGATCAATTGAGAGAAAGAGAGGCATGCTAAGCCCTTAATGAATAAAATCATGCTTGTTAGTGTGAGTACTGGGAAGGATCCTGCTTTGATCCAGATTGGTTCTACACTGTCTTCAGCGCAAGCGACTGGTCGCTTTCTTAAAAGATTTCAAAAAATGTTTTGCGCGGTCCTGCGAAGACCTGTGTAGAATCGCTTTTGAGATTGTGCAGCATAGGATCGCTCTCAACCTCGAGACTCGACCCCTCTGCTTTCAAAACCTTGAACTCGAATTCAGAACGTTCAACGGTCAACTACAATGTATGGCCTGTGTGGCCAGATTCAAATCAGCCCTCGAACAAGAGGCAAGGAAGTCAGATCAAGAAGACCAGATGTCATCAAAAGAAGCTTGCGAAGCTAGGTCAGAAACACCCTTCGAACTAGGGGCAAAAAAATGTCAGACAGCTCGAAGAGCCAAAGGTGGATCATTCCGCAAGTCAATGAAGATCGACAAGAATGCCAAATCCCAGAAGGGAGGAAAGAAGAAAGTATTGCTGAAGGACAGCCGAGTTCCTATCCACAACACTAGGGGCAAATTCAGCCCCCATTGGATGGACTTCTACTTCGTCAGCAAATAACAGCCATTCTCCTGGATTCAGACGACTTCAGGATCTCAAAACCATTGGACATGGACAAAGCTACACTTTTACCCTTGAGAGGCTCGCTGGGCCGAAAACCCGGAAGGGCGACCCAGGCAAAAGTTAGAGAAACTCGTGAACCCACTACTTCTGAGCTACTAGACATGGACAAAGCTATACTTTTACCCTTGAGAGGCTCGCTGGGCCGAAAACCCGGAAGGGCGGCCCAGGCAAAAGTTAGAGCAAGAAAAGAACAAAAGAACAAAAAAGAAATGAAAAGAAAAGAAAAGAACACAAAAATTGAAAAGAAGAAAAACATAGCTCGCAAGGTTGAAAACCCGCAAAGGGCAGCCTTGGCAAAAGTTAGAGCGCAAAAGGAGAGGTTAATACCCGAGTGTACCTTAACCCCGAACTACGTGAGGCTTGATTCCCATCTTTGGGATACGTAGGCAAACTTCATTCTGAAGTCCAGCCGTAAAACAATCCAAATCGACTGTGTCCATGTAATGGTTTTGATCATCTTTGCTTTCTCTGTATCCGAGAATTTGGTTGTGTTCGTCACTTTGAGGACTGACTACAATGCGCCGCGGTGCTATCCAAACAAGGGGCAACTTTCCGTTGCCATTCAATGCGCTGTGGTGCCGTTCAAACAAGGGGCAACTTTCCGTTGCCATGTAGTGTCCTTCAGACAAAGGGAAATTTTCCATTGCTATGAGTCCGAGGTTGTGCATCTCAAGAGTAGGTTCTGTGCTCGTTGAGTAGTGGTCGTTTGCAAAAATAGTTTTTGAGAATTTTTACTGAGGTTGACTAATCTTCTCGAAAAGTACCCCATTTTTCAAAACTGGACCATTTCTTGGACCCAAAAAAGGAAAATTTTCAGTGCTCATAACCTAACTTGCATGATTTTGAATCAGAAAATCGAACAAGTGTGTTAATCTAATTCTCATGTTGGTCAAAATTGTTTTAGCAGAGCGTCAAAAACAAAAAATGGTCAAAATAATGAACTTGGGGCACAGTTGAGTCAGGCTTCCTGTCTTTCCCCCTCGTTGTCAGTGCATTTGCCAGAAAGGGCACCATACTGGCCAAGAAGGGCACTCTCCCTGCCAGAAAAGGGCACAGCTGAAACTGTCAACAAGGAGCTGAAAGCTCTCTCATCCTCCAAGCAACGAGGTATCAAGCAAAGTGCGAAGCACGAACTAGAAGGGGGCAAGATATTCCACTCCCTCATCTGGACAGATCTGATCATGTCCAAACTCCCCAGTAGAGCATAGTCAACCGATGTCAGTTGCAGATTTGCTACACACCCAGTTGTAGCGCAACCTTTCCGTGGGAGGAATTCACTAGCTGTGAGCGGAAGAAAGAGAATCTAACAGAATGCTAGGGGCACAAGCCCACAATTTGCTGTTTATCCATCAACCACACAGGGGAGGGATGAAAAATGAGAGATTGAAGAATAGAGAGACGTGCGCTGAGAGGAAAAGCGAGAAAAGGGTTTTCAGCGAAAAAATCGAGTTTGAAGGCCGAGTGATGTAAGAATCACAAATGAGAAAGGGTGGGAAATAATACCTGGAGAAACTGGCTCCTCGCGTACGGAGAGGTCTCTCGTCTTTGTGACATGTCTGTGTGTCATGTCTCTTGTTTTGTTTGTCTCGATTCATGCTTTGAGTCGTTCCGAGCGTGTCTCGATGTGTCTAGGTTGTTTTACCTTGTTTTTCCTTTGTTGAGTGGTGTTTAGGTTGTGTGCCTTTTATTTCCGTGTTGAGTTGTCTTGTTGTGATCAGTCGTAGGCTCAATACCTGGTCGAAAACTCATCTCTCGATTTCAAAAATAAAATAGTTTTGTGCTCAAAAATGCTGTGCCATTCTTCACGTTTGTGCAAAACAAGATTCGTTCTTTCATAAAACCGCACGGTTCGACCCAGGTCATGTGAGAATAGTAAAACCAGGACCTATCTGAAGCTATATGGGTTTCGGACTACAAAGCAAAAGAAAAGAGGGAAAATCGAAGCATCTAAGTGTGTTTCACCTTCAGCAAATTCCGTGATTGTACTACCGGATGTACCTCCTCAGGCCTTGTCACTACTCTGAAGCATAAGTGTATCTCGGCCCCAAGCTTAAGCCTACTCCAAGTCAGAATGGCAATTAGGGCAGCAGCAGATGTTATCTCTCTCTGGTATGAACAGGGTGTACCCCTTTTGAGCTGAGTGTGTTATCTCTCGTGATGCACGTTCCAATTGCATTGTTATGCACCCACTTCACTAGCAGTGTTATGCCTATTCATTGCATTGATTATGCACATCTATCTCCCATTGTTATGCTCATTCATTGCATTGTTATGCACCAATTCACTTGCAATTATCATTCTTTCTCCTCGCGCGTGCGACGGCTTAGACCTCCTTTGGTTTAGAGCATTTGGAACACGTTCCAATGCCCGCATCTTTTATTCTGAAACATCGGGATACGTCCCTACGTTTCTCTACCTTTTTTTGAAACACCGGGATACATCCCTATGTTTCCATTTCTCCCTTTCTTAACACTGGGATACGTCCCTACGTTTCCCTTTCTCCTTCTTTTCCGAAACACCAGGATACGTCCCTATGTTTCTCTTACCTTTCCGAAGCACCGGGATGCGTCCCTATGCTTCTTCTTCCGTTTCGAAACAACGAGATACGTCCCTATGTTTCTTCCTTCTCTCCGCAACAACGGGATACATCCCCAATCAACGGGATACGACCCTAATCTTTGAGATACGTCCCTAACCCTTAGGATACGTCCCTAATCCTTGGGATACGTCCCTAGCCTTTGGGATACGTCCCTAATCTTTGGGATACGTCTCTAACCCTTAGGATACGTTCCTAATCCTTGGGATACATCCCTAACCTTTGGGATATGTCCCTATGTTTCTCCCTCTTCGGTTAAAAGCGTTCGGAATACGTTCCAATGCTCACACCATTTCGAAACACCGGGATACGTCCCTATGTTTCTCCCTTCTTTCCGAAACACCGGGATACGTCCCTATGTTTCTCCCTCTTTGGTTAAAAGCGCTCGAAATACGTTCCAATGCTCACATCATTCTGAAACACTGGGATAAGTCCTTATGTTTCTCTCTTTGTCCCCTTCTTCACACGATTTCAGCGTGTCTGGAATTTATCTTAGGACGCATGGAGCGCGATCCTGATTAATTTTCTTTATTCTTCCTCCACTCACGAGTCCAGCGTGGTTGGAGTATGTCACCATTTTGCATCTATTGTACTCTCCGTTGCATCGCAACTATCATCTATTACATCCATTGCACCATATCTGTTTTATCGTCGGTCTAAGGAGACCTTAAATCCTGCATCACCATTCGCGTTGTTTTGCGCATCGTACTTGCATTTATTCGCACTGTCTTGTGCACTCACCCGGTCTAGGAGACCTTAAATCCTCTAAAGGTGCAATTCTTTTGGTGTTTGTCGTGCCCGAACGACTTCCAGTGGTCTGGTATAGCCACCTACCTGTGTTAGCAGTGAGTTCCTAGGAGATCAACTGAGACGGTGGAAACTAGAGTTCGAATGGCTCGTGCCTAGAACGCAAAGGTTCGGGATTTCTGAGACTAAAGTCTGGTTTAAATACCCAGGGGTATATCCTCGGCTTGAAATCTGTATGGCAGCCCCATAGATTGAGATAGCATCTGTATGCGCCTCAATTCTGGATACTGATCCAACCTAGTCTGTCACCCTGTTGGAGAATAGGGAAAGCTGCAACCATAGTCAGGGAGAAAAGTAGTACCTGTGGTTCAACTGAGAAGAAGAGGAAGATTCCCACATCAGCATGAGGTAGGACATTGCCGAGGTAAGTCATTACCAATTGCCCCTGTAAGATACCTTTACCTCTTAGCTATTACATTGCATCTTAGCCACTACATTGCAGTGCATTGCATGAATCCTCAATTTTTAAACCGGCTTCGCGTAGCGTATAAGTCCAATTTTCAAACCGGCTTCGCGTAGCGTATAAGTCCAATTATCAAAATCTTCCGGCATATCATTTTGCATCTTGCCCCCCGGCTGCGGGCACATTTCTTTGGTATCTAGTATGTTTGTCTACGTCTTCGGCCTTGTCAAAAATGGGTCGTCTCTGGGCTTTGACATTCACTCCCATCACTTACGACTTTTGAGTTTTGTCAAAGAGGGACAACTGTAGACACCCCATTTTTGACCGACCTTAAGACTCAGACGTCACCGATTGAGCGCTCGGTGACGTTGCATATTGTGCTCGTTCAGAGGTCGCGGAGTCTCGGTCGTGAGCCTTGCCTCCAGACTTCCGGACTCTTTCATACTTTGCCTCGGTTTGCAAACCAGGCTCTGTTTTCTCTGTTTTTTCTTTCCGAAGGGAGGGAGAGGTCTCGTAGATCATCTCTCAATGGTCGTAGGCTACGTTTCATGGTCGTAGGCCATTTTGCCAGTTTGGAGTCCGGTTTCCGATTTTTCAGAGCCGTTGGCCGTGTGCCTCGGTTAGGGACCGCTTAACCACCTCCGTTTGCTCCAATTTTTGCCATGAATCTTATTTGCTCCATTTTGAGTGACACTGGGGTCTGAAAAACCAACTTCGTGGTCGAACACCACTTCCGGTGCCTAACAGTCAGTTTTCGGGGCCTCGAGCTGCGCGTTTCGGCCCCCGAACCTTCATTTTGCATCGGTTTGGGTTCATTTTTGGCAGGGACCTCTGTTTCATTGATAGAAAGGTCATAGAAGGGTGGGAGGCCAGTAATTGTTCTGACAACCAGTTTTATCCCTTCATCGCCCTCCGTCGCCCGTTTTTCTCACTTGAAAACCAATGTTGACCACCCTAAGGCCACTTTTTCCAGCCCTAAACCACATATTTGTGTTGTACACACCTGGGAGGCCACCAATATCACATGGCCGGCCAGTAATTCTTTGTGACCCTTTTGAACCCTTCCTAAAAGTGGCATTTTCTCTCTCCTGGTTCACTTTCTCCAGTTTTTGACTACATGGTTGTGTTGTGCACACATGGGAGGCCCTCTTTCTGGGGTGGCCGGCCACTAATCTTCATTGAACCTTTTGACCCTTGGCCGGCCGGCCATGGGGAGAACTGGCCGGCCACCTAAACCCTAGATAACCAGCCGGCCATGATCCTCTCTCCAGGTACATTACAGATATGCATTCTGTTTCCCCCCAGATTTTGTATCCGGGGGCTGCATTTTTGGGGGGAAACTTGAATTCTTTCCCCCCTATTTTTCCCCCCTTTTCTCCCCCTCTTTTGCCTATATAACAGCAGCTCCAGCTCTATTTTGAGGGTTACAAAAATTGCTTAGAGGCTACCATATTGTATCACTCTTCCTCTCTTCCAAAAACCCTCAAACCCTAAGCCCCTTTACACCATTTCCATACCACCACATAGCACCACACCACCATCATCCATTCCAGAAGCTTCAAGGCCACTTCTAGAGGTTGAGAGACACCAAACTTGGTCCAAGAATTGTTGAAGACATAGTCTACAAGGGTGAGTCCCTATTCTCCCTCTTTTGTGCTTTATTTTGCTCAATATACTAGCCATACTTGCTTGCATATTTGGGCTCCGACCCTAACTGAAAATAGAATTATTTTGAGCTCCTTTTAATGTTTTTTTGAGGGCCTCTCCCTATTTGAGGTCTCTAGCTACCACTTTCTTCTTTACCTCTCTTGTATGCCTCTATCTTGTATAGTATTTTTGGCCTATTTGTAAACTGTTTTGACCTTGGTTATGAACTGTGAAGTGACTTATTTTGAGCCCTTCTTCAACATTGTTGAAGGAATCTTCACTGTTTGAGGCTTCCGTTTAGCACTTGCCTCTTTATCCCTCTTTTGGCCTCATTTTTTCATGTTTTGTTAGCCTCTTGTTCTTATATTTTTGGGCTCTGGTCCGAACTGTAACTGGCCTCATTTTGACCCCCTCTTCATGTTTGATCAAGGGTCTTTTGCTTTTTGAGGTTCCCTTTTTTCTCTTTGTGTTTAAATCTCTTTTTAGGCCTTATTTTACATAGTATTTTAGGCCTGCATGTACACTGTTTTGGGTTTGGTCATTAACTGTAAAATACCATGTTTTGGGCCCCTCTTCGACTTTGTTGAAGGGACCTCCTTTGTTTGAGGCTAGAAACCATCACTTGCTTCTTTGTCTCCCTTTTGGCCCATTTCTTGCACAATAGTTTAGCCATGCTTGTGTTTGTTTTCGTGTCTTATTATAAACTGTAAAGTGTTTCATTTTGAGCCCTTCTTCAACTTTTTTGAAAGGCTCTTGGCCATTTGGGGCCAGAAGCTGCTACTTGCTTCATTATCTCTCTTACGGGGCCATTTTTGCACGCTAACTCAGCCCTATTTTTGTTCACCTTTTGGCATTGATTAAAACTGTAAATATGCTTGTTTTGGGACTTTCTTGATTCTTTCTTCACACTTCATGTTCGAATAATGCATGCTTTGCATAGCCATAGGTCATTCCATGTACCTAATTCCATGTTTCGGGGCCATTCCATGCATCGGGTGCCATGTTTCCATGTTTCGGGGCTGTTTTGTATCACATTTCAGTGCTGAAATTTGCATGATTGCATACCATATTCCACGCCTTGCTATGCCTTGTTAGAGTGGCATTTGGTGCCTTAGGGTCGGTCCTCGGTTTGCGTGCATGTGTGCACGCATTTCGAGTGTCTCATTTTTCATCTAATGGGCTCTTATGTGAGTGTGGCTGAGGTCCACTCATGTTGGTGTAAGTCCATTATGCATTGTGTATGCCATTTCATTTCATAGCATTGCGTATGCTAGGATGTATGTTAGCGCATTGTGTATGTCATGTTACCTCGTGCATCGTGTATGCCATCTCATAGCATTGTGCATGGTAGGTTGTATATTAGTTGCATTCATGCATGTCATGCATATGCTTGGGATAGGAGTTAGCCCGAGCACGGGAAACGAGGGACGTTTCGTACTCCGAGTGACGGAACGTGTCTGAATTCCCAGTCACCAACACTCCGGATTATCCATGATGGAGTTTAGGTTTTGTTGTGTTTATATGTGCATTCATTCTATATTGAGTTGCACAATTCGACTCCTCGGCCATCATGCATCGAGATGCGTGATTGGTGGCACGAGGATCGAGGCATGCATACATTTGTGAAAATACATTGCCATGCCCTTTTCCTGCTCTTTGTTGCAGTAAATCAAGAATCAGTAGCCTTTCAAAGGCCTCGCACATCATTCCGGCATCAATCGCAAATAGAGGCTAATTGGGGCATCGCAGTGGATTTCCGTGCCAAGCAACCCGAACATGCACCATTCATCATCCGAAGCAGAGTCGAGGCAGCCCCTGGCTTGCATGTCAGTTTATTGTTTTCTTAGTTAATTTGGTAATTAAGTAGGATTTCTGTACATATTGGGACTGTATTATTTATTTGAACATGCACCATTCATCATCCAAGTTGAATACATGTTAGCTGTAGCATTTCATATGCCATGTCTAGAATAACCGAGCCTACTATAGTTGCACTTTTGCATGTGTTGCATTAGGCATTTCTGTATAATTAGGATCATGCATGGATTTCTAATTAGTTTCTGTTTTGGCTTAGAGTACTCGGTAAGTTTTATGTTTTAGCATCCTTGCATGCGTGTGAGTGACTGCCATGATAGCATGCTTACCATGAGGCTAATTGCTTATGTGATATAACTGCATGAATGCCTGTGGGTGAAGGTTGGGTTATTTGGATTGGAACAATTCATTCACTGTGTGTTTTAAGCCCACTAGATAGTGGCAAAATCATGTTTTCTAAGCCCACCTGAGGGTGGCAAATTCACGTCTTAGCCTACTTGCGAGTAGCACCATCAAACCATTTTCAAACAAACAAACATGAAATGTTTTGTTCCAATTCAGGCGATCCAGTCTATACTTGTATGCTGTGCGTATCACATAGTAAATCTAGGCTAATAACCGGAATAAGAACGCATAATGTTTTCAAAAATAGATATCATGGTTAGTAGAGGCCGATCTTTGATCGGGCGAGCGGGGGTGCTCACGAAGTGACCTTCCCCAATCGTACCCAAGTTCCCGAGCCGAGGCAACTTTGGTGATGACGGACACGTGGCCTTAGGCAAACGAGTCAGGGTTTCCTAAATTTCTCCAAAATAAAATATTTAGGTGGCAACTCTGTATCTGGCAAAGCAGTCCATGTTTGACACTTCTTTCAAAATCTGTTTTCTCAAAACGATTTGCCGAATTTGGACTCTTTGGTTCAGATTTAGAACCGTGACAAATTGAGAGTCCGAACTGTAGTGAGCCCAATATCGAACGAAACGGGGGACTCGTTCCTCCCGGGGGCGTTCGGGGATGTCTACACTTATTTCCATAGATGTCTCGCCCAAAGCCTCCTTCCAAAGCCTTAATTTCATCTAGTCAACCTTTATTGAAATGGTCAACCGTTACCAAGTTCTTGGTAACATTCCTAAACCTAGTTATACTTCTGCTCTTGCTTCAGACCATTTTGCTTCTTCTAGTCAAACACTTACTCCATATCCACCCAATCCAGTCACCACTGCTAAATCTAATTATGTTCAATTTTATTCAGTCAACCTATTCTTCAAAGAACCTGTTCATAAGAACATCCATGATGTTCTTGATTTAACTTAGAAATACTTTCCTCCAGGATGGCATTTTGTTCCACTCCATCCTGATAAGTCAATTTCCTTTTATAAGGATATCCTGTTTCACCACAAGTCAATTCTTATTAAACCAATTCGTGATAAAGTCAACCATCTTAAAATTGTTTACCATTCACTTTATATTCACAATATTGTATCTCTCGATGAATGGGGAACTCCTTTCCTTCTTCGAGATTTACCTGGTCACTACATCTAATATAGTTATTATGACTATATGAATGTTTGGTTTAAAGTCTTTTTGTATCAAAATGAGTCATATAGTAACTCCTGGTTCTTTCAGTTTGATCACCAATTCAAATCAGTCATTGCTACACGGTTCCTTAGATGGTGGTCTCTTCATGGTGCAATTCCTGAGATCATTCCACCCTCTCTGATGGAACAAGTCAACTACTTTGCAATTGTTTACAAACGTAGTCAACATCAACGACAATTTCCGTGGTTGCTTATTTTTATGTCCAAATACAAAGTTTCCTGGATATTTAAATGGCAATATGGGTTTGAAAATAATAACATAGTCATCCCTCAACATTTTGTTAAATGGTGGGATAACTTCAAAGTGCCCTGCATTATTGAACAAGTTCAACTTGAGTTTCCAGTAAATGTTCATGCTCCAACTCCTGCAATGGTTAAAGCTCAGCAGAACCCAATTGCTTCAGTCACTCAAGAAAGCCCACTTCCTCCAGTCAATCTTGGAAGCCCTAATGATCCACCATCTAGCTCTTCCAAGCCCAATTCATCTAAATCCAAGATGGATCAGTCAAGCAAGTCAAAGCCCAAATCTGATAAATCTAAGTCAGCTCAGTCAAAGTCCAAGGTCAAACTTGGATCATCTAGTGATCAACTGCTCCAGATGGCCCGTCTCCTGATGGATTAGGCCTAGGCCCAATTAAAAGATGAACCTTCTGATGATAAGTCTTCTGTACCGGCCAAAAAATCCAGTTCATTTAGCTCATCCAATTCAACTGCACAGTCAACCAGCTATGACCCATATGCAGCCTACTTCCAAGATGCTCAGGGCCTATATGCATAGCTCATAGTCAACAATTTGCTCAACCAGTCAACATTGGATTCGATATATATACATAATAGCTTCATTCACTACTCTACTTTTGAGAAAAGCTGTTGTTTTGTATGTATATTGATTCCCCTTAGTCACATGCCACCGAAAGCAATGAATAGTAAACTTTGCCAAACAAGACAGCTCAACAACAGTCAAAAGCATCAATCAGTCAATCAGCTTTAGTCAATCAGTCAAAAGCAGCCGACAGCACCCATGTGCCTCATCAGCTCCTTTCAAGTCACAAGCTGCATAATTATTTTCTTGCTTATAAATTAGTCATTCTAGTCAATTGTAAATCAGAGTTAGAACCAAGAGAAAACCAGTATTTCTTCTCTACCTTTCTCTGATATTCAACCTTGTAATCTATTTAATGTATTTTGATGCAACTCATTACAGTTACTTCCAGTAAACAATTGTAAGTAATTTTAAATTAATTTGTTAAATTAAATTATTGGTATTTTGTGTGCATATTATTCTTATTCAAAGTCAATTGATTGCTTTTGTTTCTTCTGTTTCTTATATAATACACATGATATATATTATATATTAATTATAGTCTAAATTGATGTTAATTATGAATTATTGGTATTTTGTGCAATATGTAAAAATACTTTATAATCTTGTTTCAGTACTTTTTAGTTACAAAAAATAAATGGTAATGTTCAAAATTTATGCCCGTAAAAGTAAATATTTTAATACAAACATAATTTTTGTGAAAATGTGATAAAATAATGAAATAAATTTTATAATTTATACACATAATTTGGTCTCCTCTTTATCAAATTTCTCCGTCCGTCACTGCATGGTAGTTGTCAAGTTGTATGACCCCAAGCGCAAATGGGCTTTGTTTATTTAACTTTTGTTTTTCCTTTTATATATTGTTAATGCTTCAAAAATGTTGCGGCCGAAAATACCAGATTCAAAATATGTCACAATAGTTGCAAGCTAGTCAATAGCTCATATGGGATGGTATGGGACTCAAGAGGTCAATGTGAAGGTCGGCAAAGACAGCTTGTTATTCATTTACTGCAACAAATTTTCTTCTTCATTCATGTGCGTGGTGATGATGGGACCCACTCACTGCTCTCTCTCTCTCTCTCCATTACTACACAATGAGAGTCTGTCTGACTCTGCAACTGGTACACTAAAATTGTACTTGGATCAATGGAGTAACAGTATAATTTGAATATAATTTGACTATGAAAAATATACTTTGAATCTACCAATATGGCGATTTTTCTTGGTTATATGTTTATTAAATCTTTCCCATAAAATAATATACTTTTCATATATTTTATCAAATTTTCAATCTTAAGAAGCCCTAGAGGCGAAGGCTAGCATTTTCCAATTTAAAATATCACATAAATAATGCCAATGACTAAATAACTAACCTTATAAGATTATATTTTTAACCAACGCCTTTATAATGGTGATTATCAATTCAAACTATATTTTTAATGTTCAAATTATATTCTTACGGTGATGGTTAGCAAGATCCTTAACCAGTGCCTTTAGCGTGATGGTTAGCAAGATCCTTCTAAATTAATTAGACAATAAAAAAATTTACATATAAGATTGTTGGTACCATATTATTTTTATTATTATTAATGTAAGTAGGACACATGACATACTCCTACACACTTGAAAGTTGATGGAAGTTATGAAAAAGTATGAAACACGTGTGGAAAAGATGATGGAAAAGTGGAATATCATGGAGCAAATGGAGGAGATGGAGGATCATCATGGAGCATGAACATGTTTTCCATAAATTCCAAAGCAATGAAAGCATATGGAGGACACAATTTTCTTCAAAGCAGATGTTAAATATGTGTATATAGTTCAACGAAAAGAGCTTTTTAATAGCAAGAAATATTGTTTAGCAGTGCTATGATAAACATTGAGAACACTGATTGATATCAATAGCATTCGGGCATATCCTAATCAATGTCAATATCAGTGGCTTCTAGTATTGGAGTCACATCTTTTGGTAGTTTTAGTCTTCTTATATGGCCTTAAAAAATCTATAAAAGTTCATAGGCTTATGAAGCATGTCTCGAGCTCCTTCGGAATATGGTTTTCTTATATTATTGACTCATTCGAAGTACCATTGTTGGTACTACTAAGATATTTGAAGCACTTTATTGCTCATATTTGCCGTGCCTTGGTCCATTCGAAACATTTTACTAAGAACAATGCTTGGGACCCCCTTTTGGGGGTTACCCTCTCACCCCCCTTTGCCACGTGGCGGGTGGTGATTGAAAGAGCAGGAAAAAAAAAAAAGAAAAAAAAAATGTAACCAATGAGAGAGAGAGGGGGTCAAAGGGTGTGGGAGGAAAAGGGGGATGAATCATTGTTCGTTTTACTAATTCTATTGCGGTATTCAAATTACTTTGTTGTTCGGGGTTAGACTCACGCTATGATTCGGCCCTTCAAATTCAATCAATATAATTGTAATTTTGGCCATTCACAAATTATCACTTGTACCATGATCTCATAATTAATTAACAAAAGTAATCATAAATTGACATATGATCTCCCAATTAATTAATAAAAGTAGCCATAAATTGAGAAATGATGACTCAAATTTATTAGATAATCTACAAATAAAAAAATGACCAAGGTGATGAGTATTACGGGATTCTCATTTACCGCATATGGAGTCCAAAACTGCTTATAGCTTTCTGATTTTTTATTTTTTATTTTTGGTAAAATAATTTGGGGGTAATTACACCCTAGTGAAAATTTGAAAAATATTTACACATTAATGAAAAGTTTGTAATTACAATTATAAATATTTATAAATTTTATTATTAATTTGTAATTACATTTAAAAAATTTGAGGTGCTTGTGGGGCTCACCACGGGTCCCATTTTAATAATTTGAACAGTTCATTTTTGTAAGGCTTTCAATTTATATCATCTATGAAAAAAATTAATTCAATATGATAATCGTTATCTTTTCATTTTATCATATTTGTCTCGTAAAAGTAAATGCCAAATATATTTTTAAAAATATACCATATATTTTGTAGACACAAACATGATAAAATGAAAAGCTACAATTATCGGATTAAACTATTTTTTTTTTCCATGCATGATATATATTGAGGACTTTACAAAATGAACTGTTCAAATCATTAAAATGTGATTTATGATGAGACTTACAGGCCCCTTAAGTTTTTGGTTTTGTTTTTTTGTTTTGTTTTTTTTGAAATGTGAACATAACGTAAACTAAGCCCGGTTTAATATTAGGATTGACCAAAAAGAGTTTAAAAAATAGTGAAAAGTTAAAAAGTTAACTCATGCCAAATAGCCTGTTAACTCATGACAAAAAAGTGTATAAAAATAGTGAAAAGTTAAAAATTATGATTTAAAAGTGGTATTTTATTTTATTGATTAAATTAATTTGTTTTGTCTTTGTTAGCTAATTCAGCAAAAGTAGCCCATGCCAAACGAAGCCAGTAAAAAATATATTAAATTTAGTAAAAGTGTCTTATATTTTTTAATTTTATTTTATCTTTTTCATATCACTAACAAGCATTTGTTAGTAAGACTCTTTGTTTTATATAGAGATGTATAGAAGATTAAATGCTTAGCATACAACTGACAAAGCCAAAAAAAAAAAAAAAAATTTCTTTCAATTTTTTGGTCTTTAGTGATCTTCTCATTTTTTTAAAAAAAAAAAAATTTATGTCAAAAACTTTTATTTTCCCATTGATTTTATCTTGTGTAGATGAATATAAAAGTAAGAGAGAAAAAATGAAAATCCAAAGAATAATAATAAAAAAAGGTTAAAAAAATAGACTAACAAACAACTGTTTTTGGCCTCTTTTTTTCTAATTTATTTTTTTCAATATTTTTTTAATTTTGTTGGGGTTAATTACACTTTTCACCCTTTAGTTTGACTAAAATTTTATTTTAGTTCTTATTGTTTTAATTTAAATAATTTGATCACTAAACTTTAAATTTAGTTTCAATTTGGTCCCTCTATGCAAATTGAAGGTTAGATTAACAATTTTGGAATAGTTGTCAATTTTCTAAAGTTTCAATTTGGTTCTTTTGCCTAAATTGAAAGTTAAAATTAATAATTTTGGGTCACTTGTTAATTTTTGAAGGTATACACGTAGACAAAATTAACAAAAATTTAAATAGAAAAACCAAATTAAAACTAAAGTTAAAGAGTAAGAACTAAAGTCAAAGTGAGGATTCTGCTTTCATTTTGGCTGCTGCTGTGTTTCAAATACTTGGTGTTTTGCTTCTGTTGTTGTCTTTCTCTTTCTCTATTTTGTTGGTTTCTCACCAACTGGCACTTGGTGTTTTATTTTAGCTCCAAGCTCCTCTTTATTGATGTAATCTTTCATACCTTGTATGTTTCATCAATAAAGATTTTCTTTGCTGATTAAAAAAAAAAAAAAAAGAAGAGTAAGAATCAAATTGTTATAATTGAAATTATAGGGACTAAAGTGAAATTTGAGTTAAATTGCAAGGGTGAAAATTCTAATTATCCCATCTATTTTTTATTTTCTTTTTCCTTTTTTGGTTTGCTTTTCCTATCCGTCTAATTAAGTAGAAGCTAAAAGATTAAAGATTTTTGAAAATTAAAAAAATGATTATTAAAGAAGAAATAAATAAATAAATTACAAAAAAAAAAAACAGACAAACAAGCACCAAAAATAGCAACTATAATAATCCATGATTCTGCTTTAAGAGGTTGTTTATTACATAAATAAAAGGAATAGTTTCTCTCCACTTCGAAAATGGATTGGATGATTCTACTTTATTTCAATTTAATCGTTTGAAGTAGTATTATACAATTTTTATAACACTATTTTCTAGAGAAATGTTATATGTCATTTATTTTTGTCACTATTTTCAATCACTCTTATATAAATACTCATAATTAGTTCATTTATTTACAAATAATTATGACATAATTAATGACAATTAATAATGCATTTCCATGTAATTTAATAATTCAAAATGGTGAAAAAAATAAATGATATATAGTAGCCTATATATTATTTATTCAACATTTCTTTTTATTTCTTTCTCTATCCCTTTTTACATCTCTTTTTGTGTGTGCATCTTTATATAATTTAATTGGTTAACTTGAGCTAATATTTAAATACAATTTTTGCATCACACTAATTCTTAGTTTTACAATCAAATAAAAATTAAGTTAAATTGAATTGTGAATTTTGTTAAAATTTCAATTCAGTAGTGCCCCTTCTGAGTCAAAATCCTGACTCTGTCATTGCTTGGTGGGCCCGACTTTGAGTCCAGCTCAATAATTCAAATCATTCAATGTGTACAACTCATTGAGTACATCACCTTAAAAAATTAAAAAAAAAATCACATTAATCAGATATCATTTGTCATTTGATCGTATTATATTTATGTCTGCGATTTATTTTTAAAATTATAATTTCCTCGGAAACAAATACAATCAAATCAAATGACTATCAACATGATTTTTTTTTTTAAAGAACAATGTACTCAGCAAATTTAACACCTTTTAGAAAATAATATAATCGACAAATTTAACACATCAACGATTTGGATCATCAAAATTATCCCCGAGTTGGGCGCATTGCAGTCCAACAATGTTGTCTATTCTAAATTCGTACCGTCCAATCTAATTCCTGATTGGAGAGAGACTGTACCATAAATAAATAAAAGTGGTGTATCGAGTGATCCATATCCATATTACTCGGTATGACCAACCCCTTGACATTAAAATTGAGTAGGTGATCAATCCCACCCACCATTAACTCTCCTTGATGGCATGGCATGGCACATGCTTGTCATAAAATCAGCTTTTCATTCTTTCAAACTAGGCATTTACTTGTTGCAATGTACAAATCGTTGAATCAGTCTCACCGTGTTAATACTCAACCGTTGATACTGATAAAAAGAGTACAGTTTCTCTCTAGTTCAAAATTGAATGGTGCTGGTGGTGGTGGAGTGGCAGTGATGGAGAAGGTGGTGGTGAAGTGGCAATGGTGGTGGAGGAGTGACGGTGGTGGAGAAGGAGGTGGTAGTGGTGGTGGAGTGGCAATGGGGATAGATGAGGAGGTGGTGGAGGTTGTAGTGGAGGTTGCTTGGTAGTAGAAGTGATGCTCATTTAGACAGGCTTATCTTATGTACTACCTCTAGTTACAACTTAAGCTTTTTGGAGTTGTTGAGGGCAACTTATTTTATGTATTTAAATTTTTTATAACTTAAAAAAAAAAAGAAAAAAGAAAAAAGAAAAGGAAATTTGTGTTAGATTTTTGTGAGTTATTTTTGTTTATAATTTATAAAATAAAATAATTTAAATAAATTGATCATGTAAAAAAGTAGAGAATGAGTACTTTTGATTTGTATTTTTATGATCAGCAATGCTAGGTATCATGAAAAGTTTTTCATGAAAATGGTCATGAAAGATTTGTGACCTTTGGATTACATTTACAATAAAGTACCACACACTAATCAAGGTAATCTAAGGGTCACAAATTTTTCATGATCCTTTTCATGATCTCTATCATTTCTCTTTTATGATTATTAATATTTCACGTACAATAAAACAGGCAATGGGTTGTTAGAAAGTATTGGCTTAGAGCATTTCTAATGAAAATGTTAAAATTATGTATTATATGACAAAAAGTAATAAAAATATAACATAATTGTGTGTTAATATTTGTTAGTTTAGTGAAAGCGTAAGGTGTAACAATAGAGATGTTAAGGTGCGAGTCTACCTTACTTTCTTCTCTCATATATTAAACACTCTTCCATAATGTGTCAGAGGAGCAGATCGGCCCCTTCATTTCCTCATTCTTCTTCTCTCTCTCTCTTTCTCTCTGCCTTTCTCATTCTCATTAGCTCAGTCTGTATAGTTAGAGACTGAGTTAGCATCTGACATTGAATTTGTTAACCCATACACAAACATGTCTATTGTATCAACAAAAAACCTTTATCTTCCATTTTTGTTAACAACTGATACTAATCCACCCACTAACAGTATCACTGTAAATGCTCTTATTTTGTTATTTTTTATTTTAGTAAAAAAATAAAAATCTAATTAATAATATCAAATAAATATACACGAGGAAGATGTAAAATGTATCATAATAAAAACAACTTATCTTAAGCACAAGAGAAAACCACAATCATATGCAAGCACCTTCAAAACCAAAGCTAGACAGCATTAATACGATCGAAAAGGGGTGACAAGGCACCAGCCCAACTAGGTTCATCCTACTTTGTTATTATATTGATAATAATAGCACATAATTGTGCTGATTTTGTATGCTATTTGATGTGCTTAGAACACCTTGAAATGGATATGGTGATCTAACTTTTTATGCAAAAAGACGATAGCTCTTCTTCTTGTGTGCTTTCGACAAGTCTTTTTATTTTAATTTTTTGGAAATATCTTTTATTGATTAAGAAAAAAAATTGATATTACAAGCTTGTTCAGTAACAAGCTCAAAATACTCCTCTTACAATTAAGAGATTAGAAAATAAGTCAGTAATTCTGGGTAATAGGATCAGTGGTGGCTTTATGAACTTTTAATGGATAGACATTCAAAAAACATTAAATTATAGAACTAATAATATCTATCATCTATTTCAAATAAATGTAGATACGTGTTTTTATATTTTGAAATGTGTGCATAAGAACCTTATTAGTAGTGCTATCAAATACATCATTTTTAACATATTTATAAACACTATCACTAAATTCCTTTTAATTCTTGAAACTTTTTGCTAGAGAACACATGTATCCATGACGTTGTTGTCAAGTTGATTGTCAAATTTCTATTTGAGAAAATAAGACAAAGTACACAAAATTTTGGTGGAATAAATTGGGCATTTAAATTTTGGGCAAAATTTATTTTACCTCTTTATGGTATGACCTGATAACACTTTACCTCTTGTCTTTTAAAAGCAATCACATACCTCCCATATAATTTTAGATTAAAATGTTACAATTATATTTTTCATCCAAACTAACAAAGCGTCTCACATGTCTAGTTTGAGAGTGGGGAAGGAAAAAAAAAAATAGCCAAAATTAAATTTCAATGTAACAAGATGAAATTAGAATTATTTTACCTTTTTTTATCTTCTACTCACCTTAAAACCCTAACCCAAATCCACCCATTCTCAAGACATAGTCAGCATGTTTGTTTGGATGAACTGGATAAGGGGAGATTGGAATCTATAGGATTGTAATATTGGGATTCATAGTCCTGGGACTATTTTGTTAGATAAGATATATATCCCATATTTGTTTAATCATAGAATTAGATGTCAGGAAATGACTATTTAGTTGGATAGGATATGAATCTTATGTTTGTTTGAGATATTATGGAGAAGAATAAATGCTCAAATGATTATTTTACACTTTTCAATTATTTACTAAGTAATAATAATATTAAGCATATCTTTAATATTTTGATTTTTTTTAGTTAGATTAAATAAAAATTTATTTTATTTTATTTTTTACACAACTAAATAATTTTTTTAATTAAATAAATAAAATATCAATAAAATATATGCTATTTTTAATTAAAATTTTAAATAAATTTATTTTAAAAAACAATAATAATTAAATAATAAAATTAAATAAAACATCTATTAAAATTTAAATAATGAAATTAAATAAAATATAAACAAAATGTTAAATAATGAAATTAAATAAAACATCTATTAAAATTTAAATAATGAAATTAAATAAAACATCTATTAAAATTTAAATAATGAAATTAAATAAAACATCTATTAAAATTTAAATAATGAAATTAAATAAAACATCTATTAAAATTTAAATAATGAAATTAAATAAAACATCTATTAAAATTTAAATAATGAAATTAAATAAAACATCTATTAAAATTTAAATAATGAAATTAAATAAAACATCTATTAAAATTTAAATAATGAAATTAAATAAAACATCTATTAAAATTTAAATAATGAAATTAAATAAAACA
>NW_021025971.1:637703-653068 GCF_004153795.1 Camellia sinensis
GGTTTGAACCATCACCAGAAACGAGGCGAAAGAGAGAGTGCAATCATACATATCTTGTAAATGATGGATATGATATGTACTAAATTAATATTTCTAAATTTCAATTATATTGGATCCATAACTTTTATTATCTTTGAGTTATAATTAAAAGTGAAGTATCAATAAATTTTAAATAGTGATCTTATGAACTGTTTTGTCCATTTTTTTTTTATGGATCAAAATGTCACATTTTAGTGTGAATTATATAAAAGGTTAAGTATAAATGCGCGTGTGTTTTGTGTTGATGGACAAATGTAAGTTTTCTCATAATCTTGAAATTACTAACCGTAACACTTTAAAAGAACTCCTTAGTGTGTTTTTCTCAAATGTAATACTCCAATATAACATTAAAAAAACGTAACACTCTAATGTACACTACAAAAAAAATTATTTTTTGCGACGGTAAAACGCCGTCGCAAATACTCCAAACGCCGTCTCAAAAAGTTTTTGCGACGGTAAAATGACTTTTTGCGACGGTAAGTGGGGGTCGCAACAAAAGGGGTTGCAAAAGGGTTTTAGCGACGGCAAGTGCCGTCGCCTTTGCTTTTGCGACGGGAAAATTCTTTTTTTGTGACGGCAAATTTCTGTCGCCAATAATGGATAGAAATCTGGGTTTTTTTGCGACGGCACAGTCTTGCCGTCGGTAAAAGAGGTTTTTGCGACGCCAAAAATCCCGTCGCTAAAAAGTGTCGTCGCTTTTGGCTATAGTCGACGGCAACGTGAGCCGTCGCTAATGACTATTCTCGACGGTAATTATACCGTCGCTAAAGCCTTTTTTAATTAAATTTCGTACCTTTTGCGACAGTATGGGTGTCGTCGCAAAAAGCCTGGTATTTTTTTTTTTTGCGACGGGGTATTCTGCCGTCTCAAAAAAATTAAAAAAAAAAACCCCTGTTTACAAATGATTAAAAATATAAAAATTACCTGTATTAAATGAAAAATAATTTAAAAAAAATCCAAAAATTACATAATAATATAAATACATACATAAACAAAAGTTGACAAATGATGAAAATTCATAATGTTGTTCCATTCATAACAATACATAAATAAAAATTCATAACAATAAAAATTATGCGACTACATAATGTCACATAATACATACATAATGTTGTTCACAAATTTAAATAACATAAATCAAAATCAAAACCAAAAGTTTTCGTCTTGATTCTTTCGTGAGTTACAAAAACAGAAGTTCGTCATAATCTTTACACGCCCGTACTCCACAAGAAGCAAACTGCTACTCAGGAAATATCTGAATAAAGCAAAATAAAAATAATTAATAACAATATAATGGTGTTAATATTTTAATTACAGAAAAACATAAAAAAATTAACTACTATATAATTAGAAAGATAGTTTAGTAAATAATTTTGACTAGACCGAAATTCGACTCTAACTCCCAAATCGGGAACCCGATTCGAGCCCCGTCTTCTCTCACAAGTCTCTCGTGCCTAGGCAGTCGTGTGTGTCAAGTTTCGTGCTAAACCGAAGCCGTTTGGTGATTTTGGGGCATTAACACCTCGAATTCAAGTTTTTTAAGGAACTAGTTTGCCTAAAGTGAAATCCGGCTCCAACTCCCAAACCGGGAACCCGATTCCAGCCCCGTCTTCTCTCACAAGTCTCTCGTGCCTAGGCAGACGTGTGTGCCAAGTTTCGTGCTAAACTGACGCCGTTTGGTGATTTTGGGGCGTTAACTCCTCGAATTCAAGTTTCTTAAGGAACTAGTTTGCCTAAAGTGAAATCCGGCTCTAACTCCCAAACCGGGAACCCGATTTGAGCCCCATCTTCTCCCACAAGTCTCTCGTGCCTAGGCGGACGTGTGTGCCAAGTTTCGTGCTAAACCGACGCCGTTTGGTGATTTTGGGGTGTTAACTCCTCGAACTCAAGTTTCTTAAGGAACTAGTTTGCATAAAGTGAAATCTGACTCTAACTTCCAAACCGGGAACCCGATTCGAGCTCCGTCTTCTCCCACAAGTCTCTCATGCCTAGACGGTCGTGTGTGCCAAGTTTCATGCTAAATCGACGCCGTTTGGTGATTTTGGGGCGTTAACTCCTCGAATTTCAAGTTTTTTAAGGAACTAGTTTGCCTAAAGTGAAATTCGGCTCTAACTCCCAAACCGAGAACCCGATTCGAGCCCCGTCTTCTCCCACAAGTCTCTCGTGTCTAGGCGGTCGTGTGTGCCAAGTTTCGTGCTAAATCCAGCTTTAACTAGTCCCATCTTCTCCCACAAGTCTCTTAACTTAGAATGCAAAGATACATTTTAGCTTAGAATGCAAAGATACAGTTTATACCTGATATTCTGGTGGTGGTGTATATGGATTCTTGTCTTCTGCAGATTCCCTAAATGTCCGGTGGCCACTCGATGCATCTGGAACCTATGTTAGTCAATGCATAATGTCTTAATCATATTCGAATTTTATACATAATCTTCAGTGAAAATTGAACTATCAGACAATTTAATTTATATGGAACCTGTCTGTTGGGATCCACACTCGCCCCCTGTGACACAAGGGCCATCATCTTAGTTCTCATCTGCTGTAAATGTGTAGAGAACTCTGCTCGCAGCTCCTCCCTCAACTCATCCCTTAGCTCTGCACAAACCTGCTGCGTGATCTGTCGATGGCTGGGGTGTTGACTGTGATGGCCCAGCACCATCTTTATACACCGCTCTCCGAGGCACAATTCTCCCGTATGTGCGACAAAATCCATGTCCGTCATGACCTATCAACTCATGAAAAATGGCGTTCCTAGCCTCCAAAGTCCGACCATCCTCAGTTGCTGATTCTTCATTTGCTGCAACAGAGAGTAGGAAAGGGGCACATCAATGTATTTTCACAAATATATGCATGCCTCGATCCTCGTGCCACCAATCACGCATACCGAGGCATGATGGCCGAGGAGTCAAATTGCACATTTCAATATAGAATGAATGCACGTGAAAACACAACAAGACCTAACTCCATCATGGATGATCCGGAGTGTCGGTGACTGGGGAATTGAGATACATTCCGTCACTCGGAGTACGAAATGTGCCTCGTTTCCCGTGCCCGGGCTAACTCCTATCCCGAACACGATGCAATATGCATGATATGCATAAAATGCGACTAAGATACAATCCTGACATACACAATGCTATGGAATGACATACACGCTACACGAGGTAATACACAACCGAGCATACACAGTGCTATGGATGAAATGGCATACGCAATGCAATAATGGGCTTACACCAACATGAGAGAGCCTCAGCCACACTCACATAAGAGGTCGGTGGATGAAAATGAAGTGCCTCGAAATGCGTGCACACGGGCACGCAAACCGAGGCAATGGCATACGCAATGCAATATGGCTAAAATGGCATATAAAATGCAACATGGACTTATACTAACATGAGAGAGCCTCAGCCATACTCACATAAGAGGCCGGTGGATGAAAATGAAGTGCCTCGAAATGCGTGCACACGTGCACGCAAACCGAGGCAATGGCATACACAATGCAATAGCATGGAAAATGATATGTAAACATGCTAATGGAATTTCAGCACTGAAATGTGGGGGAAAACAGCCCCGAAATGAGGCGAAAGTACACCCGATGCATGGAATAGTCCCGAAACATGAATTTTGGCATCCGAAATGGCCTATGGCTATACCAAACATGCACAATATGGACATGCAATGAATAGACAGAAGCAAGGCAGCCCCAAAATAAGCACTTTTTCAGTTCAAAACATGGCCAAACAGCAAACAAAAACAGGGCGAAACTAGCATGCAAGAAATGGCCCTAAACGTGAGGCAAAGAAACAACTCACAGCTGCTGACCCCAAACAGGTTAGGGGCCTTCTACAATATTGAAGAGGGGCCAAAAATATGAAATTTTTTAGAACTGTAAAAACCCCAAAAACAAACACAGGTATGGCTGCACTCCTATGCAAGAAAAGGGCCAAAAGGTGGCCAAAGAAGGAAGTGGTAGATGCAAAGCCCAAACAGAAAAAGACTCTTCTACAATATTTATGAGGGACCAAAAATAAGGCATTTTAAAGTTGATGGCCGGACCCAAAACAGTATACAAGTATGCTCAAAATGCCATGCAAGATAGGGGCCAAAAGAGGTATAACACAAAGTATACAAAAAATTTATCAAAAAGCCAAAGACCCTTAATGAGACATGAATATGGGGTCAAAATAAGACTATTTTCAGTTCTGTAAATCGTCCAAAAATGGAAGCAAGATAGGCTAACAAATCATGCAAAAATGGGGATTAAAAGAGAGATATAACATGAAGTGTATAAAAGATGCCTCAAACCATGAAAGGCCCTTAATAAAACATGAATAATGGGCCAAAATAAGACTATTTCTATCTCTGTAAAATGACCAAAAATAGAAGCACAAGGGGCTGCCAAGTCATGCAAGAAATGGGGACCAAAGATGGATATAATGACAAGTGGCACATGGAGGTCCCGAACAGTGATGAGCCCTTCTTCAATGTTGAAGAGGGGCTCAAAATAAGCCTACTTATAGTTTACATCATGCTCCAAAAAAGATCACACATAAGCTAAAAATATCATGCAAGAAAATGGCATTCAAGAAGGATATTGAAGCAAGTGTAAGATGGGGGGCTCAAACAGGGTTGAGCCCTTAAGAAAAAGTGAAAAAGAGCTCAAAAGAAGGCCACTTTCAGTTAGGGCCGGAGCTCAAAACAGTAAGCATGCATGGCTTACAAAGGATACAAGGAATGGACCAAGAAAAGGGGAAATGCAACTCACCCTTGAAGACAAGCCTTTAGCAACTCTTGGCTTGAGTTTATAGCACCCTTAGGCCTTGGAGAACACCTTCAAACTTCTGGAATGGAGGATGGAAGGGTGGGGGGTGGTGGTGTAGAAGAAATGGTGGTGTAGGACTTGGAGGTTTTCAAGGAAATGAGAGAGATGGAGGGAGATTTGTGTATCAAGGCTTGAAGACCAATTTTTCTAACCCTTATCACCAATGTTGCCTGCTGGTTATATGGACAAAAAAGAGGGAGCAAAGGGAGGCAAAAGGTGGGGGAAAAGTAGGCAAGTTTTCCCCCACAAAATATCCCCCGGATTGAGATATTTTCTGGGGGATATAGCTATACAGCTGTAAAGTGTGTATTGCAAGGAACATGGCCGGCCAGTTTTTGGAGCTCCAGGTGGCCGGCCGGCCACCCTCCCTAGCCGGCCGGCTAGGGGTCAAAAAGGTCAAGTTGAATTAATGGCCGGCCACCACTTTTTAGGGTCCTCCCATGTGTGTACAACACAACCCTGTGGTTCAAAATTGGCAACTATGAAACAGGAGGGACAACAAGCCATTTCTAGGGGGGGTCAAAAGGGTCAGGTGGAATTACTAGCCGGCCACCAACTTTTAGGGTCCTCCCATGTGTGTACAACACAAGTATGTGGTTAAAAGTTCAAGAAAGTGGCCCAAGGGTGTTCAACATTGGTCCGGAAGTGAGAAAAACGGGCGTCAGAGGGCGCCGAAGGATATATAACTGGTTGCTGAAACAATTACTGGCCTCCCACCCTTCTACGGCCTTCCCGGTGATAAAACAGAGGTACCTGCCAAAAATGAACGAAAACCGATGCAAAACGAATGTTCGGGGGCCAAAACGCGCAGTTCGGGGCCCCGAAAATGGGCTGTTAAGCACCGAAAGTGGCATTCGACCGCGAAGTGGGTCTCTCAGACCTCAATGTCCCTCAAAAGGGAGTAAATAGGAGGTATGCCAAAAATCGGGGCAAACGGAGATGGTTAGGCGGTCCCGAACCGAGGCACACAGCCAACGATTCTGAAAAATCGGAAACCGGGCTCCGAAGTGGGCAAAATGGCCTACGGCAACAAAATGTAGCCCACGGCCACTGAGAGATGATCTACCGGACCTCTCCCTCCCCTCAGGACAAGAAACAGAGAAAACCGAGTCTGGTTCGCAAATCGAGGCAAGGCACAGCAGAGGGTTCGGAAGTCCGGAGGCAGGGCTCGCAGCCGCGACTCTGAGACTTCTGAACAAGCACAACATGCAATATCACCGAGTGCTCAACTGGTGACGTCTGAGTCTTAAGGTCGGTCAAAAATGGGGTGTCTACAGAGCTATGCCGTGAGCTCGCCGATTTTTAGCATTCCTACTTGCAATTTTCTATAACAGGTTCAACAAATGTAAGTATGTAAATATGATTTGTATGTTTACATATCATAAATATAACTTATTTGTATACCTCAGCATCTGAAATACGCCAATACTCCACAAGTTGTTCCCACTGGCTTGGCACAATGTGCACAAGAACATCATCCTTTAGATTAGGATCAGAACTTCTAGGCTTGAAATACTTAGCCCTAACCCACTACACCACTACCATCTCACCTACTCCACTAAACCTAACCCACTACACCACTACCATCTCACCTACTCCACTAAACCTAACCCACTACACCACTACCATCTCACCTACTCCACTAAACCTAACCCACTACACCACTACCATCTCACCTACTCCACTAAACCTAACCCACTACACCACTACCATCTCACCTACTCCACTAAACCTAACCCACTACACCACTACCATCTCACCTACTCCACTAAACCTAACCCACTACACCACTACCATCTCACCTACTCCACTAAACCTAACCCACTACACCACTACCATCTCACCTACTCCACTAAACCTAACCCACTACACCACTACCATCTCACCTACTCCACTAAACCTAACCCACTACACCACTACCATCTCACCTACTCCACTAAACCTAACCCACTACACCACTACCATCTCACCTACTCCACTAAACCTAACCCACTACACCACTACCATCTCACCTACTCCACTAAACCTAACCCACTACACCACTACCATCTCACCTACTCCACTAAACCTAACCCACTACACCACTACCATCTCACCTACTCCACTAAACCTAACCCACTACACCACTACCATCTCACCTACTCCACTAAACCTAACCCACTACACCACTACCATCTCACCTACTCCACTAAACCTAACCCACTACACCACTACCATCTCACCTACTCCACTAAACCTAACCCACTACACCACTACCATCTCACCTACTCCACTAAACCTAACCCACTACACCACTACCATCTCACCTACTCCACTAAACCTAACCCACTACACCACTACCATCTCACCTACTCCACTAAACCTAACCCACTACACCACTACCATCTCACCTACTCCACTAAACCTAACCCACTACACCACTACCATCTCACCTACTCCACTAAACCTAACCCACTACACCACTACCATCTCACCTACTCCACTAAACCTAACCCACTACACCACTACCATCTCACCTACTCCACTAAACCTAACCCACTACACCACTACCATCTCACCTACTCCACTAAACCTAACCCACTACACCACTACCATCTCACCTACTCCACTAAACCTAACCCACTACACCACTACCATCTCACCTACTCCACTAAACCTAACCCACTACACCACTACCATCTCACCTACTCCACTAAACCTAACCCACTACACCACTACCATCTCACCTACTCCACTAAACCTAACCCACTACACCACTACCATCTCACCTACTCCACTAAACCTAACCCACTACACCACTACCATCTCACCTACTCCACTAAACCTAACCCACTACACCACTACCATCTCACCTACTCCACTAAACCTAACCCACTACACCACTACCATCTCACCTACTCCACTAAACCTAACCCACTACACCACTACCATCTCACCTACTCCACTAAACCTAACCCACTACACCACTACCATCTCACCTACTCCACTAAACCTAACCCACTACACCACTACCACCTCCACTTCACCTACTCCTTACCTACTACACACTCACCCTCTTCTATATATAGGAATCATGAATCATTGTAATAGATATCAATATAAATCAATCAATAATATAATTTTCTATTTCTCTTTATACATTAAATTTCTAGAAAATTCAATAAAACATAATAAAATATTGAGTGAGTGACTTAACCTACTTTATGAATGGTTGAACCGTGCTTGTGTTGAATAAGATGTACCGATGAGCTTGTACCCAAGAAGTATTATCAAGATAAAAGCTTGTGTTTTCACCAATAGCATGACCCAAATTATCAGCACCACTATAGTTCCTCACGGGTCGACTAGATTTAGTTTCCACATCATTGAGAGATTGTGCACAAAAATTCATGTATTCTTCCATAAGATATCCTTTAGCAATTGATCCTTCAGGATGAGCTCTATTACGCACGTATTGCTTCAAAGTAAGAAGATACCTCTCAATTGGATACATCCAGCGAAACTGAATCGCTCCACCCAATAAGGCTTCATCAGCTAGATGTATAGGCAAGTGCTCCATTATATCAAAAAAACTCGGAGGAAATATTTTCTCTAGATGATAAAGTGTTATAGCGATACGATCTTGAATATATTGCAAATCCGTCGCACGATTAACTTTTGAACACAATTGTCTAAAGAAATTGCTCAATTCAATCAAGGGTTCAATTACATTCTTCGGTAACGATCTTCGAATAGCCAATGGAATAAGTTGTTGCATCAGAATATGACTATCGTGGCTCTTAAGACCCCCAATACTTCTATCATGTGAGCGTACACGACGTGATATATTGGATGAATACCTGTTGAGAACTCTTACTTCCTTCAACACTTTCAAGAACAAATTTTTCTCATCCTTGGTCATCGTGAATTGTGCTGGTGGTAAATAGACTTTATTCGACCCTCTTAGCTGCAAATGTAGGGGTTTTCTAATATTCATATCTTGTAAATCATGCCGAGCATTAACACCATCTTTCGATTTTCCTGCAACCCCTAATATTGTCCACAACACATTGTCACAAACATTCTTCTCTATATGCATCACATCGAGGTTGTGTCTTATTAGATTGTGTTCCCAATAGGGCAATTCATTAAAGATACTCTTTTTCTTCCAGCTATGGGTGCGATGTCCAACTCTCTCCTTCTCTACCTGTCTCCTATGCCTCTCCTTAAGGTCATCCCTCTTGTATTGGGTTAAAATACCCTCAGATTCTAATTGTAGCAACATCTCAGTTCCAGACAACAATTTTGGTTTGAGTCTGACTTCCCGACTACCATCAAATGATACTTTATCCTTCCGGAATTTATGGCCAGTAGGTAAAAATTTGCGATGATCCAAGTATGATTGTTTCCTACTATGCTTCAACCAACACGATGTAGTTTCCTTATTACAACAAGGACATGCATATTCGCCTTTAGTGCTCCATCCTGACAAGTTTGCGTATGCAGGAAAATCACTAATTGTCCACAGTAAAGCTGCATGCATTTGAAACATTTGATTTGTTGATGCATCAAATGTTGACACACCCTCATTCCATAGTTCTTTCAACTCCTCAATCAACGGTTGCATATACACATCAATCTTGTCACCAGGTCCTTTCGGGACGTCAATAAGCACGGATAAAATTAGAAATGGTTGCTTCATGCACATCCATGGTGGCAAGTTGTATGGAATGAGCATAACAGGCCAAATGCTATGAACTATGTTCATCGTCCTGAATGGGTTAAAACCATCAGATGCTAAGCCAAGCCTTACACTTCGGCTATCATTACTAAAGTCAATATTCCGACGGTCAAAATCTTTCCATGCAAGGGAGTCAGCAGGATGCCTGAAGACACCATCATCAGTTCGTTCCTCTGCATGCCATCTCATGAACTTGGCCGTCTTGGATGACATAAACAACCTCTGCAACCTTGACTTTAAAGGAAAATACCTCATCTGTTTTGCAGCTACTTGTTTGCCACCTGTGTTAGGACCATTTGAACCACCATCACCATTTGATTTCCATCTAGAACTGTTGCATATGACACATTTATCAAGATTGGCGTCCTCGTTGCGAAACAACATGCAACTGTTGGGACATGCATCCCACGCCTCATACGTGAAGCCCAAATCTGTTGTGACCTTTGAGCTTTATAATATGAGTCCGGGAGTTTCACACCCAACGGGAACGCCTCATTCAATAACTCAAGCAACATGTCAACAGACTTGTCTGTCCACTGATTAAGCACTTTCAAATGTAGAAGTCGAACAATGAATGACAAAGATGTGAACTTCTGACAACCCGGATACAATTCACTTTGTGCATCTTGAAGAAGTTTGAAATACTTTGCAGTCTCTGCATTTGGACCGAGTTGGGGTTCAGATGCATGGGGATCAGGCCCTTATGGTTCATCACCCTCAACACTTGTATCGGCATGTGGATTTCCCATAGCCCCTTGTATCATTCCAATCATATCATCCCCAATGTCTAAATTAGGTAATGTTTCATTCTCTCGATTACCCTACAGAGATATGTAAGATTCCCCATGATTAATCCAATGTTTGTATTTTTTAAAAAAACCATTCAAAATCAGATGCTCCCGTACACCCTCTCGTACAAAATAGTATCGATTCTCACACTTCTTACACAGACAACTGATCATCGAACCTTCAACCCTATTGGTGTAGGCAAACACAAGGAATTCATCAATCCCATTAATGTATTCACTCGGCATCCTATTTGGCAAATCAATCCAACTCTTATCCATCATCTGTACACATCCACAAAAATATCTCACCAAAGTAACTCCAAATATAATACATACGCAAACCAAGTAAATGATATCATTCCTCTTCGCAAATAAATAAATTGTCATATTAAACGTCAAAAAATACAAAAAAAAAAAAAAAAAAAAACTAAACAGAATAAATAAGTGAAAATATTTTCAAAGTCTAACCACAACTCCATAACTAAAATTTTAATTAATCGCTTACATTTACAATTTGTTTGGCTTTTCTTATGCGTAGAAATATTTGTAAGATTTTAAATTTTTTTTTAAAAAACTTGATTTTCACCTTTAAAGTGAAAAATGGGCGGAAAAATATTTTATATTCAAATTAACTTAATTTCTATTAACAACAAATCGAACTTTTTTTTCCAATCATACCAAATGTAGAAAATAGCAAAAACATTTCCACTAAAACAAACAGCGTGGAGCATAGCATAGCATACAACTATACAAATTAGTTTTTGAATTGATCAATGACTAAAAAGCTTACCCTTTTATATATGTATATCAGATTTGCCATGGAAGTTCTTATCATTTTCTGTTTTCATTTTTTGAAAAATACAAAACTTGTTTAATGAACTGTTTTTAAAATAAATTTCTGTTAACAAACCACTTTCTAAGAAAACCTCCAAAAAATTGCTTTCAAATTTTCAAACACATTTATTTATTCGAGTTTATTTATTTGTCGTTTACTTTTTAGGTCTCTATAAAAAAATTATCTACAGATTTATGTATATATATATAAAAAGATGAGAGATACCCTTTTGAACACAATGTCTAAAGAAATTGCTCAATTCAATCAAGGGTTCAATTACATTCTTCGGTAACGATCTTCGAATAGCCAATGGAATAAGTTGTTCAATCAGAATATGATTATCGTGGCTCTTAAGACCCCCAATACTTCTAACATGTGAGCGTACACGACGTGATTATTGGATGAATACTCGTCGGGAAATCTTACTTCCTTCAACACTTTCAAGAACAAATCTTTCTCATCCTTGGTCATCGTGAATTGTGCTGGTGGTAAATAGAGCTTTATTCGACCCTCTTAGCTACAAATGTAGGGGTTTTCTAATATTCATATCTTGTAAATCATGGCCGAGCATTAACACCATCCTTCGATTTTCCTGCAACCCCTAATATTGTCCACAACACATTGTCACAAACATTCTTCTCTATATGCATCACATCGAGGTTGTCTTTATTAGATTGTGTCCCAATATGGCAATTCATTAAAGATACTCTTTTTCTTCCAGCTATGGGTGCGATGTCCCAACTCTCTCCTTCTCTACCTGTCTCCTATGCCTCTCTTAAGGTCATCCCTCTTGTATTGGGTTAAAATACCCTCAGATTCTAATTGTAGCAACATCTCAGTTCAGACAACAATTTTGGTTTAAGTTCTACTTCCCGACTACCATCAAATGATAACTTTATCGTTCCTGGAATTTATGGCCAGTAGGTAAAATTCTGCGATGACCCAAGTATGATTGTTTCCTACTATGCTTCAACCAATACGATGTAGTTTCCTTATTACAACAAGGACATGCATATTCGCCTTTTAGTGCTCCATCCTGACAAGTTTGCGTATGTAGGAAAATCACTAATTGTCCACAGTAAAGCTGCATGCATTTGAAACATTTGATTTGTTGATGCATCAAATGTTGACCACCCTCATTCCATAGTTTCTTTAACTCCTCAATCAACGGTTGCATATACACATCAATTCTTGTCACTAGGTCTTTCGGGCCGTCAATAAGCACGGATAAAATTAGAAATGGTTGCTTCATGCACATCCATGGCGGCAAGTTGTATGGAATGAGCACAACAGGCCAAGTGCTATGAACTATGTTCATCGTCCTGAATGGGTTAAAACCATCAGAATGCTAAGCCCAAGCCTTACACTTCGGCAATCATTACTAAAGTCAATATTCCGACGGTCAAAATCTTTCCATGCAAGGGAGTCAGCAGGATGCCTGAAGACACCATCATCAGTTCGTTCCTCTGCATGCCATCTCATTAAACTTGGCCGTCTTGGATAACATAAACAACCTCTGCAACCTTGACTTTAAGAAAATACCTCATCTGTTTTGCAGCTATTTGTTTGCCACCTGTGTTAGGAACCTTTCACACCCACCATCACACCATTTGATTTCCATCTAGAACTGTTGCATATTGAACATTTATCAAGATTGGCGTCCTCGTTTCGAAACAACATGCAACTGTTTGGGACATGCATCCCACGTCTCATACGTGAAGCCCAAATCTGTTGTGACCTTTTGAGCTTTAATAATATGAGGTCCGGAGTTTCACACCCAACGGGAAAGCCTCATTCAATAACTCAAGCAACATGTCAACAGACTTGTCTGTCCACTGATTAAGCACCTTCAAATGTAGAAGTTCGAACAATGAATGACAAAGATGTGAACTTCTGACAACACCGGATACAATTCACTTTGTGCATCTTTAGAAAGTTTGAAATACTTTGCAGTCTCTGCATTTGGACCGCGCTGGGGTTCAGATGCATATTCAGGCCCCTGTGGTTATCACCCTCAACACTTGTACCGGCATGTCGATTTCCATAGCCCCTTGTATCATTCCAATCATATCATCCAATGTCTAAATTAGCTAATGTTTCATTCTCTCGATTACCTTACGAGATATGTAAGATTCCCCATGATTAATCCAATGTTTGTATTTTTAAAAAAACCATTCAAAATCAGATGCTCCCGTACACCCTCTCGTACAAAATAGTATCGATTCTCACACTTCCTAAATCAGGACAACTGATCATCCGAACCTTCAACCCTATTGGTGTAGGCAAACACAAGGAATTCATCAATCCCATTAATGTATTCACTCGACATCCTATTTGGCAAATCAATCCAACTCTTATCCATCATCTGTACACATCCACACAAAATATCTCACCAAAGTAACTCTCAAATATAATACCTACGCAAAACCAAGTAAATGATATCATTCCTCTCCGCAAATAAATAAATTGTCATTTAAACGTCAAAAATACAAAAAAAAAAAAAAAAAACCTAATAAACAGAATATAATAAGTGAAATAATTTTCAAAAGTCTAACCACATCTCCATAACTAAAATTTTAATTAATCGCTTACATTTACAATTTGTTTGGCTTTTCTTATGCGTAGAAATATTTGTAAGATTTTAAATTTTTTTTTAAAAAACTTGATTTTCACCTTTAAAGTGAAAAATGGGCGGAAAAATATTTTATATTCAAATTAACTTAATTTCTATTAACAAAAATCGAACTTTTTTTCCCAATCATACCAAATGCAGAAAATAGCAAAACATTTCCACTAAAACAAACAGAGTGGAACATAGCATAGCATACAACTATACAAATTAGTTTTTTGAATTGATCAATGACTAAAAAGCTTACCCTTTTATATATGTTCACACCCAAATCCGGGAATGACCGGCCGTGGCCCCACAGGGCCTTAGCCAAGGCACACGTAAGCCTAAAACACGCATTCAATTTCACCTTAAACAAATTAAACAATAGTCAATAATAAATAACCAAAAACTCATCCAGACATGTTCAACAATTATAAAACGGCAAAATCAGCCGCAATAAAAACCATCCCAAAACTTATGGATATAAACAAGCCCACATATCAAAAATAATCCTAAATGACTTCGATAAGAATATAATATAAATATGCACAAACTTGACATATACACTCTAAACTAAAGGAATTGCCCTAGAGGTCCCATGCAATTGAGTCCCCGCTACCGCCATGAGTCCCTCTAAGTCATTCTAACACCTGGAAATGGTAAACAACTAAGTCAGCCTGAAGCTCAAGTGAGTAGCAACATGGATAGTAAATACAGTTTTGAAAACAGGGTTCAATTTCCAAAATAAGATTAAATAGTATCACAGAAACTAGATTGGAATATAGTTTGGTAAATACAATCTGTTTCAAAAAGAAGGTTCCATCAGATCACACACTTAAAATACTCATGTCTTCGTAAGAACATTGATAAACCGATCATTTTCCACTTACATAGTTATAACCATGAACACCAATAATTTTCTGGGTACCAAATAAAACAAATAATGCTGCCACAAATTCAGTTCTCAAGGCTATAAGCCCCGTTGGTCCAAAACCGAACTAAGAGTCATCGCTCAGGGTGGCACCTGGCCTTTTCTCAAAAGAGACGATCCGATTGAAGGTCACCTAGTTGTTTTTAAAGGTCTTTTCCCTACCAATCGTTGAGCACTAGAGCCAACACGGCCCAACCGGAACTGTTCTTGTGGCCCAGAGTCACCACACACCGTGGAATAATTCACTGGACTAAATACACACAGTGGTCCAATAAAATCAATACACATCAGTTTCGCAAGACATGGTAGTTCATCAATAAAAACATGAGACCAAAACAAATAGTTTTCAGTATTGCCAGTTCACACATGTTTCCAAGAAATAATTTTGATTCAATTGATAATATAATAATTTATCAAACAACAGTTTAATCGTATGAAATAACATTTAATTTTCCAACAAGTTCAGGGTAAAGGAACATTTATAAAAATATGTAGTGCATGAAACTACTCACGTGAAAACGAAATAATAAATCGTCGAATAGAGTGTAAAAAGTCCAACTAATGGCCACTGAACCAAGTAATAAAACTACACGTATACTAATTTAAAAAAAATTACAAG
>NW_021025971.1:659798-670359 GCF_004153795.1 Camellia sinensis
TCCTTCCTTACACTCCCTTGCCTTGCCTCCCCTTAGCTTTCCTTTGTCCTCTTTTTTCTCTCTCTCTCTCTCTCTCATCTAGATTGTGATCAATCCTACTGTTCTCGTTCTCTTTTTCATCCTTGTCTTTGAAACAAGAACTATTCTCTCTTTTCATTGCTCTCCCGTCCCATTGGCCCTTACTTTGGCCTTGTTTGGGGAAAGCTTTTTATTTTTTTTTGGGGCAAAAATTCATAAAAAAATAAAATAAAATAGGTTAAAATAGTTAATAAGATAAAATGTCACGTTAAACTCATAATCAATTCATTTTTTCTCTCACAAATATACATCCAATTACAAAAAAAAAAAAAAAAAATCCAATCATCTTCTCAAACAAAAATTTTAACCTATTAAAATAGTTAAAAACTAAAATAACTTACTAAAATAACCAACCTCCCAAACACCCGATTTGTTTTTACTTTCCCCCCCTCTCAAACTCTAAACTCAAAATAATACTTTCACATTCAATCTTTACATGTAGAGCAAAGCAAGGGCTGAAAAAGGCACCTACTGTTAGGGTTAGTCAAACTCAACAACACCCGAGTTCGAGTACTTCCTAGATCCTATCTCCTATCCACTCTCCCCTCCCTCTCCCAATCCAAAAAAGAAATACTTTGTAGTTAGTGTAAAACCGATTTCATTACCACCAATATTATCACATTTGTAAAACAACAGTGCTCAGTGCACAGAAATAAAACATAGAACCCACTACTCACAAAGAGATAGAGAGACATTGGTATTTGGTAGCTATGTGGATGATGGGTTGTAGTAGTGATTGTTGTAGTAGTAAGTTCAACTTCAACTTCAACAGGTCTGAATCTGATTCAATCAATAGTCGAAAACTTCGTCCTCTCATACCAAAGCCAACCACAAACACCACATTTTCTGCAATGCCAAACCCTTCTTCTTATTGCACTTGTCTTCACAAAACCAATCTTTTTTCATTGAATGACCAAATGGGTGGGTATATCATTTTCTCTCTCTTTTATTTTTTGTCTCCATTTTACTGTGTTATTCTACATGATTTTACTCTTTATGCTTGCTATTTTAATTTCTAATTCATTTGTGTTATTTTGTTGCATAAATTCTAACAGCTACCATGAAGGAGCAAAGCAAGGCAGATATTAATACCACAGTGGCATTGGTGAGTGCAAGGTGGAATCCAACTCCAGACCAACTACGTGCCCTCGAGGAAATGTATGAAGGCGGAATACGAACACCATCCGCTGACCAAATCCAACAAATTGCTGCAAAGCTTCGCCAGTACGGTAAGATTGAAGGCAAGAATGTGTTCTACTGGTTTCAGAATCACAAAGCCAGGGAACGCCAAAAACGCCGCCGCATTCTAGACTCATTATCTCAAGGCAAGTTATGTGATATCACTACTCTTCAAAGAAAAGAACCAGGTCCATCATTCATGACTTAACATCACAATTTCCCAAAGATTTTTATGGTTTTCATGTTATTTTATTACCCAAGTTCAAAGAATAGTGATTGATTTGGAAACTATTATTAATAGAATACACACACACAGAGGTTTGTAAGTTGAATTTGCTTTGTTAGTTCTTCATGTCCACAGGGTTGAGTAAGACAGGTTTTGAAGTTGCACATGCAAAGAACAAAGCAACTTCTTCTAACTCTAGTACACTTTCAGAGGTATGTATTGTGTGTATATGATTGTATCCTACTACCTTTATCTTTCACTTGTCCATGTTTGCAAATTGCAGCACAAATTCAACTCACTAGTCACAGACCCATTATTACCCACAGAAAGTCAACCAATCTAAGAGCACAGACGAGGACCAAATACAGAATGAGACACCTGACTCACTATATGTCTCATTTTGTATTTGATATCTAAGCCAAAAAAAAAAAAAAAAAAAAAAATAGTTAAAAATCAATGCATGATCCTAGCTATGTTAACAATGCCTAATGCAACACATGCAAAATGCAACTAAATAGGCTCGGCTATCTAATCATGTCATACGATTCGATTTGATAACATGCTGTTAAACACGTATTCAAATAGGTATTGAAATACAATGCAGTTTGAATGATGCGCCAAGCCCGGTGCATGAAATACAAATGAATGATGCAAACATGTATAGCAGAAGGTATGCTAATTGAAATATGCCATAAACTAACCATCAAAAGCTGATAAGTAAAAGGGAGAAAGAAATGGGGTTGGAAGACATGCACACAAGCACGCACTCTTATTACAACAATACGCCCTTGTGAAGGAGGGTCCGAATAAAGCTAAGCTAATCTAAGCTAAGCTAAACTAACTAATCTAATTAAGCTAATTAGACTAATTATTACACAACCAAATTGAATAACTAGCTACAAATAATTATTACAACAATTAACTAATTAACAAATTAATTAAATTACAAACTCAAGCTAATTAACAAATAAAGCTTTAAACTAAGCTGCTCCAGCTCTGTTTGAAGATGTTGAACATGCATGCACGCATTCAATTTCTCACCTCGAAAAGCTCTCCGATTTGCTCTTTAAAGGCTCTGTTTGCAAGGTGTCTCCACGATCTTTCTGTTGAACCTTACCAAATCAAGGCTAGGGAGTGCACCATTGGCCTGCCGGCCATGAGGAGCTACTGTCGGCCACCTGCCGGCCAAAGATGGACCACTGCCAGCCAAGGATGAAAGGGTGTCGGCCATCAATGTGGCACTGCCGGCCACTGGTGTGCTGTGACACCAAACTACAACAGAGCACAAGATAGAGAAAATGGAGGGTCTCCCAAGGATATGTATGTACTATGCCACTCCTTATCATCTCAAAACATCAAGGGAGGGACACCATTGGATCCAAAACCATCAATCAAGCATTTGGAATGCATGATGGCCAAAGATCCAATCTTGCACACATTGAATAAATGCAATGCAAACAAGACTCTAAATCCACTACCTCATCATGGATGATCAAAGGCAATAGAGACCAAGGAAGATTGGCTCACTTTCATCACTTTGAGTATGAAGTGGACCAATCAACCTTATGTTCAACATAACGTCCGGTTGAACATGATGCAACGCAAACAACATGCTATGCAAACAACATGCTATCTTTCAAAGCTAAAGTGGCATGCACAAGACTCCATCATGTAAGCAATGCATGCAAGACATGTTTAGAGACCTAAGTAGTGAAACAAGTGAAGGAAACAACACTAGAAGCATGCCATACAAGGCTCAAACAACCAAATCAGCTATGAACAGAGCTTAATCATGCCAAAACAATGGCCTAAACATGTTGGAAATGAAGCTCAAAATGCTAGAGGAACATGCACACATGTTGGTCTATAAGCAAGGCATAATACACAACCCTCAAAAGCTATGAAGAGGTGAAGTATATAAGAGTGTGACTACACTATATGCACTGAAATTACATGCTAAATGGTGCCATACCATGCAAACATCACATGCATAACATGTTAAAGGCCTCTAAACTCAAAGCTAATCAAGGCCCTTTACACTACAACCATACTAAGCAATGCTCAAATGACCTTGACCATTCAAAATAGACCTAAGGCAGGTCGAAATAGTAGCAAAAACATGCTAGACTTGCAGCATAGATGGCAAGAAAGATAGGCTCATGTATTGGCTCACAAACAAGGCATGCGGCTCAACTTCTCAAAAACATTGAAAGAGTGATAAACATGAGAGTATGACAAAAGTTTATGCTCTGAAATTACATATCAAATGATTGCATATCACACAAACATCACAAATAATGCATGCTAGGGGTCTCAAAACACAAGACTAGCAAAGCTAATTACACTATAGCCCCTACAAGGCAAGCCATACATGACCAAGACCACTTGGAACAGAGTTTAAGCATGCTAAAACAAGGCCAAAAGCATGCTGAAATATAGCCAAAACAAGCTAGAACAATAGGCTAAAATGCTAAGCATGCAAGGCTAACAAGTAGGATTACACTACAAGTGCAAGAAACATGCAAGAGGTGATCAAACCAGCCAAAAACAGAGTTATGGCAGGTCAAAAAAGTCACAAAAATATGCTCAAACTAAGTCTCAAGAGGATAGAAACACATGCTCATTTGGTAGGCCAACAACTCATGCTAACAAGACAAGAGGAGGGGGGGACCATCCCTTCCTATTTGGGACCTCAAAACAAGTTTTTCACCACTGCAATTCCTCTGGAATTTAGTGGTTTTAAGGCAAAAAAGAAGTTGTTTGAAAAGCTTGAAAGATAGCTCAAAAGGGCCTTACAAGCCAATGAGCAAAAAGGAGGAAACACCCCCTAGCCAAACAAGGCTTAAACCACCAAAATCATAGTTTTTACAGTTGAAAACCAGCCTTGAAATGGTGGAAAGAGATGGCAAAGCAAGTGTGAAAGACAAGCTTAAAGGGTGAAAGTTTTACCTCTTGAAGCTAAGCATACTTTAGGCCACAAAACCAAGTCAAAACCACCTTAAGGAGCTCCAAGAAGGCCTTGTAGAACCTCAGCTCAAAGATCAACAACTTTAATCAAGGGTTGATAGGCCAAGGGATAGTGTATACACTTGCAAGCTCCTATGCACAAAGGTTCTTGAGAGAGAGAAAAGTAGAGAGAGAAGTGTAGAGAGAGAGGCTCTCAAAACTCTTCCTAAAATGTTCTAACCCTTGAATATGAGATATAAGGCTTCAATATATAGAAAAATACAAGCTTTTGGTCGAAAATATCTCAAGAGAGACAGCTGTAACAAGTTGGAGCAAAATATCTACCAAAAACTGCTTTCTGCCATCAATGGCCGGCACATGACCATTGATGGCCGGCACTTGACCATTGTTGGCCGACATGGGACACCATTGGATGGCAAGGGGCCGGCCTTGGCCATTCATGGTCATAAACTTTCATCTCTGGTTGGACAGAAAAATCTGCTTTTCGGGCTCGACTTCAACCGGACATAACTCCCTCATCTGGACTCATTTGTAGGTCATTCTTGAGCCTAAATTGAAGCCCTAGAAGTCTTCTCCCCAATTGTGGAAGCCTTACATCAAAATTACAAGTGTGCAAAAAGTTATGCTTGTTTGAGTGAAAACTGTTCAGTTTCGATCCTGCCGGGATTCATGCCAAACTGTTTCTCCAACTTGGTTTCTTCTCTCCTCTCCTCTTTTCTTCAACTCCAAACCCCTAAACAAGGTGTTTTGAAAGATTTTTCAAGGATTTCACCTCTCTGTCATTCATTTCCACTTTGTCCTTGCTCGGTTTACCAAAAAGGCAGCATTTAACAAAATGCGAGTGTCGGAACATCGTAGGAACTTTTTTAAAAACCATTTTGAAAGAGAGGGTTTCAAGGTCTGAAATCTTTAGATCAAGATCGTTTTGGTCCAAAAAGGGGTATGAAGTTGGGATTTGACTCTCTCCTTACCAAAGAAATCGATCCTTTGCACTGCACATCTTTCATCACCAAGTAAACAATTAGTAGCGCCCAAGTCTTAAGGGCGGTCAAAAATGGGGTGTCTATAGTTGCCCGTCTTTGACAGAACTCGAAAGTCATGAAATGACGGGAGTGAATGTCAAAGCTCAGAGACGACCCGTTTTTGACAAGGTCGAAGACTTAGACAAACAGGCAAGACATAAAATAGATATGCCCTCAGGCCAGGGAAAAATGCAAATGAACATGCACGATGCAAGAGCATAACTTATGATCATGCAAAGAAAGCTGTAATGAAGCATTTGAATGCAAATGTTATGCAAAGTAAACACAACATTTGAAGTAAACCGATAAGATCATCTCACACATGAGAAACACAAACATACAAACACGGTACGCGCGAGACTCACAAGTCAAACTACATTTCACACAGAAAGGACGCAAGAAAAAAAAGCAATCTTAACTACGGCTCACGCAGGAAAGACTAAAAGTGACCGTTGGGCACACCCGAGGTTTTAAACAAGATTCCAACGCGTTGCACGTGGACGGAAAAAGAGTGGTATAAGCATTGGAACATGTTTCAAATGCTCTTAACCAAAGAGGGCGAAACATAGGGATACGTCCTAGTGTTTCGGAGTGGTATAAGCATTGGAACACGTTCCAAATGCTCTTAACCAAAGAGGGAGAAACATAGGGACACACCCCAGTGTTTCGGGGTGGTATAAGCATTGGAACACGTTCCGAATGCTCTTAACCAAAGAGGGAGAAACATAGGGACACGCCCCAGTGTTTCGGAGTGGCATAAGCATTGAAACATGTTCCAAATGCTCTTAACCAAAGAGGGGGAAACATAGGGACACATCCCGGCGTTTCCAACCAAATGAGTGGTATAAGCATTGGAACACGTTCCAAATGCTCTTAACCAAAGAGGGCCTAACATACCGCGCGCGTGAGGAGAAAGGACAACAATGCCCAGGGCACACAAGATTAAATGCGATATATACACAAAGTGAACATGTGTGATAGATGCACAAAGTGAACATGTGTGATAGATACACAAAAAAGAACATGTGCGATAGATGCACAAAACATAATCAATCTTAAGCGGAACTTCTCTGAATGAACTGCACATCCAATATCGCCTGGTGTAGACGTCCCCAAACGTCCCGGGAGGGAAATCCCGTTTTGTTCACTACAGTTCAGGACTCAAATGTTACGGTCTTGTATCAAATCTCACAGAGTGCAATGCAAGACCGATGAATTGTCAAAGAGTCCAAACCTGACAAATCGTTTTTGAAAACAGATTTTTTTTTAAAGAAGTGCCCAACATGGACGGCTTTGCCAGATACAGAGTCGCCACCTAAATATTTTATTTTTGGAAAATTTAGGAAACTCTGACTCGTTGCTCGAGGCCACGTGTCTGTCATCACCAAAGTTGCCTCGGCTCGGGAACTTGGGTATGATTGGGGAAGGTCACTTTGTGAGCACCCCCGCTCGCCCGATCAAAGATCGGCCTCTACTAACCATGATATCTAGTTTTGAAAACATTACGCGTTCTTAAACCGGTTATTAGCCTAGATTTACTATGTGATGCGCACAACATACAAGTATAGACTGGATCGCCTGAATTGGAATAAAACATTTCATGTTTGTTTTTTAAAATAGTTTGTTACTCGCAAGTAGGCTAAAAATGCAGATTTTGCCACCCTCGAGTGGGCTTAGAAAAGATGGTTTTGCCACTTGTAGACGTCCCCGAACGTCCCGGGGGGGGGGGGGGAGGGAATCTCCCCCGTTTTGTTCATTGGGCTCACTGCAGTTCAGGACTCAAAGTCACGGTCCTGTATCTAATCTCGCAGAGTGCAATGCAAGACCGATGAATCATCAAAGTGTCCAAATTCGGCAAATCGTTTTTGAAAACAGATTTTTTGAAAGAAGTGCCAAACATGGACTGCTTTGCTAGATACAGAGTTGCCACCTAAAAATTTTATTTTAGGAAATTTAGGAAACCCTGACTCGTTGCCTAAGGCCACGTGTTCGTCATCACCAAAGTTGCCTTGGCTCGGAAACTTGGGTACGATTGGGGAAGGTCACTTCGTGAGCACCCCCGCTCGCCCGATCAAATATCGGCCTCTACTAACCATGATATCTAGTTTTGAAAACATTATGCGTTCTTATTCCGGTTACTAGCCTAGATTTACTATGTGATGCGCACAGCATATAAGTATAGACTGGATCGCCTGAATTGGAACGAAACATCTCATGTTTGTTTTGAAAACGGCTTGCTACTCGCAAGTAGGCTAAAATGTGGATTTGCCACCCTCAGGTGGGCTTAGAGAACAAGATGATTTGCCACTATCTACTGGGCTAAAAACTCACAATTGATGAATTGTTCCAATTCAAATAACCCAACCTTCACCCACAGGCATTCAGGCAGGTATATTACATAAGCACATAGCCTCATGGTAAGCGTGCTATCATGGCAGTCACTCACACACATGCAAGGATGCTGAAACATAAACACTTACCGAGTACTCCAAGCTAAAACAAAAGATATGTTAGAAATCCATGCATGATCCTAACTATACAGAAATGCCTAATGCAACACATGCAAAAATGCAACTACAATAGGCTCGACTATTCTAAGGATGGCATGTGAAACGCTACAACTAACACATATTCAACTTGGAATTGGAATACGATGCAGTTAGTATGATGCACCGAGCCCGGTGCATGCAAGACAGATGAATGATGCAAACATGAAAGCATAAGTATGCTAATTGAAACATGCCCTAATCTAACCATCATAAGCGGGTAAATAAAAGGGAGAAAGACGTGGGGTTGGAAGACATACATCACACGCACGCACACTTATTACAATTGTGCCCTCGCTCGGAGGGTCCGAATAAATAATACAGTCCGAAATGAATAACGAATTACAGCTAATTATTACACATCCACTAACTAACTAACAAATTAGCTAAGTAAGCTATAAAATGCCATGCAAATGGACTGCCACGGCTCTGTTTTGGATGACAATGAATGCATGCATGCTCGATGCGCTTTGTCGGTAAATTCCATCGCGATGCCCCGGTTTGCCTCTGTTTGCAATTAATCCCGGGATGTTGTGCGAAGCTCTAGAAGGGGGCATGGCAAAGTATTTTCACATATGTATGCATGCCTCGATCCTCGTGCCACCAATCACGCATATCGATGCATGACGGCCGAGGAGTCGAATTGCACGACTCAACGTGAAATGAATGCACATGAAAACACAACAAGACCTAAACTCCATCATGGGTAATCCGGAGTGTCGGCGATAGGAAATTGAGACACGTTCCGTCACTCGAAGTACGAAACGTACCTCGTTTTCCGTGCTTGGACTAACTCCTATCCCAAACACGATGCAAATGAGATGGCATACACAATGCGACTAACATACAACCTAGCATACGCAACGCTATGAAATGGCATACACAAATGCTCGATGTAACACGGCGTACGCAATGCTCTAACATGCAACCTAGCATGCGCAATGCTATGAATTGAAATGGCATACACAATGCGCAATGGACTTACACCAACATGAGTGGACCTCAGCCACACTCACATTAGTGGCCATTAGATGAAAATGAGACAACCGAAATGCGTGCGCAAACCGAGGACCGAACCTAAGGCATAAAATACCATTCTACCAAGGCATGGCAAGGGATGAAAGATGGCCTATGAACATGTAATTTCCAGCACTAAAACATGATTCTAAATGGTCCCGAAACATGGAAATATGGCACTCGATGCATGGAATAAGCCCCGAAACTCAAAACTAGGCACATGTATTGAACCACAAGTATACAAAGCAAGGATTATTTGATCATGAAGTCAAAAGACAGAGCCAAGGCAGTCCCAAAACATGCACATTTCTAGCTTAGAGCCTGGCGAAAAGATGCTAACATGATGGACTAAAATAGCATGCAACATTGGCTAGCAAGCATGGTTTACATGGCATGTATATGAAGCAAATGAGAACTCATCAAACCGGCCAAAAACAGTGAATAGCACATGCCAAAATATGCCCAAATAATCACTGAAATGCAGCCAATGCATGCAAAAATGAGGGGCTTCTTTGGAGGGCCTTGCAAGGGGTTGTTAAGCACATACAAGATAGACACTTAGCATGGCAAAAACAACTCTAGAAATCAAATATGACAGCCCTAAAACTCACCAAATTGGCTCTGAAATGGGTCTAGGAAACATGCAAAGAAAGGCTCCTTTGAAAGGTCTTGGATGGGATTGCTCTACACATGCATTGTAGACATAAAATATGGCCAAAAGGGCCTTGGAAAGTGCCAAGGCAGACCTTAAAACTCACAGAATGAGGCCTGAAACAAGACTTCAATGCATGCAAAATAGGGTCCTTTTGGAAGGCCCAAAAGACAACCAAACAAGACAATGAGAGAGGGGTGCCCCCCCCCCCCCTAATTTTGGCCCTCAAAAATACATCTAAGCCACTAAAAATCCACTGGATTTTAGTGGCTAAGAGGCCAAACCATGGCCAATGCAAGTGCTCTAATGCATAGCCTTAATCATGAAGAGATGAAGCATGCATAGGGGGAAGATGACCCCAAACAGAAATGGGACCTTAACTAAACTTGAATAGGATGTCAAAAAAAGACTTTTTCCAGTTTATAGAAAACCTCGAAAATGCTCACAAGTAAGGCTAAAATAGGATGCAAAAATAGCCCTAAAAGAGAGATTGAACAAACAAGGAAGTAAATGACTTCAAAATGTAAAGTGCCCTTAAAGAAAGTTGAAGAGAGGATCAAAATAAGTCACTTTACAGTTTATATAAAATCTCGAAAGTCCTCACAAGTAGGACTAAGATATGATGCAAAATAGGCCTACAAAGAGGGGTAAAGCATGCAAGGGTGTAGGAGGCCTCAAACAGAAAAGTGTCCTTATACAATCTTCAAGAGGAGCTCCAAATATGGCACTTTTCAGTTTATGACAAAGTCCAAAAATGCTTTCAAGTATGGCAAAAATAAGGAGCAAAATGAAGACCAAAAGAGGGAAAGAGTATGTTACCATTGTAGCCAAGAACTCCAGCAGCAAAAGGGGTCCAAACTCTGAGCTAAAACCA
>NW_021025971.1:673175-715201 GCF_004153795.1 Camellia sinensis
CTGAACCTTACCAAATCATTGCTGGGGAATGCACCAGTGGCCTGCCGGCCATGAATGGTGACTGCCTACCCTCCTGCCGGCCAAGGATGTGCAATGCCGGCCACGGATGAAGAGGTGCCGGCCATCAATAAGGCACTGCCAGCCACTGATGTACTAAAACTTCATTCTGCAACAGAGCTCAAAAAAGAGGAAATGGAGGGTCTCCCTAGGACATGTCTATGCTATGCCACTCCATATCACTTCAAAACATCAATGGAGGCAATAGAGACCAAGGAAGATTGGCTCACTTTCATCACTTTGAGTATGAAGTGGACCAATCAACCTTATGTTCAACATAACGCCCGGTTGAACATGATGCAACGCAAACAACATGCTATCTTTCAAGGCTAAAGTGGCATGCACAAGACTCCATCATGTAAGCAATGCATGCAAGACATGTTTAGAGACCTAAGTAGTGAAACAAGTGAAGGAAACAACACTAGAAGCATGCCATACAAGGCTCAAACAACCAAATCAGCTATGAACAGAGCTTAATCTTGCCAAAACAATAGCCTAAACATGCTGGAAATGAATCTAAAAATGCTAGAGGAACATGCACACATGTTGGTCTATAAGCAAGGCATAATACACAACCCCCAAAAGCTACGAAGAGGTGAAGTATATGAGAGTGTGACTACACTATATGCACATGAAATTACGCGCTAAATGGTGCCATACCATGCAAACATCACATGCATAACATGTTGAAGGCCTCAAAACTCAAAGCTAGTCAAGGCCCTTTACACTACAACCATACTAAGCAATACTCAAATGACCTTGACCATTCAAAATAGACCTATGGTAGGTCTAAATAGTAGCAAAAACATGCTAGACTTGCAGCATAGATGGCAAGAAAGATAGGCTCATGTATTGGCTCACAAACAAGGCATGCGGCTCAACTTCTCAAAAGCATTGAAAGAGTGATAAACATGAGAGTATGACAGAAGTTTATGCTCTGAAATTATATATCAAATGATCCCATATCACACAAACATCACAAATAATGCATGCTAGGGGTCTCAAAACACAAGACTAGCAAAGCCAATTACACTATAGCCCTACAAGGCAAGCCATACATGACCAAGACCACTTGGAACAGAGCTTAAGCATGCTAAAACAAGGCCAAAAGCATGCTGAAATACAGCCAAAACAAGCTAGAACAATAGGCCAAAATGATAAGCATGTAGGGCTAACAAGTAGGATTACACTACAAGTGCAAGAAGCATGCAAGAGGTGACCAAACCAGCCAAAACTAGTGTTATGGCAGGTCCAAAAAGTCACAAAAATATGCTCAAACTAAGCCTCAAAAGGATAGAAGCACATGCTCATTTGGTAGGCCAACAACACATGCTAAGAAGACAAGAGGAGGGGGGGACCACCCCTTCCTATTTGGATCTCAAAACAAGTTTTTCACCACTGTAATTCCTCTGGAATTCAGTTGTTTTATGGTCAAAAAGAAGTTGTTTGAAAAGCTTGAAAGATAGCTCAAAAGGGCCTTACAAGGCTTAAACCACCATTTTAGAACCTCAAAATCAGAGTTTTTATAGTTGAAAACCAGCCTTGAAATGGTGGAAAGAGATGGCAAAGCAAGTGTGAAAGACAAGCTTAAAGGGTGAAAGTTTTACCTCTTGAAGCTAAGCATACTCAAAACCACCTTAAGGAGCTCCAAGAAGGCCTTGTAGAACCTCAGCTCAAAGATCAACAACTTTAATCAAGGGTTGATAGGCCAAGGGATAGTGTATCTACACTTGCAAGCTCCTATGCACAAAGGTTCTTGAGGGAGAGAAAAGTAGAGAAAGAAGTGTAGAGAGAGAGAGGCTCCCAAAACTCTTCCTAAAATGTTCTAACCCTTGAATATGAGATATAAGGCTTTAATATACAGAAAAATACAAGCTTTTGGTCGAAACTATCTCAAGAGAGACAGCTGTAACAAGCTGGAGCAAAATATCTGCCAAAAACTGCTTTCTGCCATCAATGGCTGGCACATGACCATTGATGGCTGGCACTTGACCATTGTTGGACGGCATGGGACACCATTAGACAGCAGGGGGCCGGCCTTGGCCATTCATGGCCGGCACATGGCCAAAAAATCCCATTCATGGTCATAAACTTCTACCTCTAGTTGGACAGAAAAATTTACTTTTTGGGTCCGACTTCAACAGGGCATAACTCCTTTATCTGGACTCATTCGCTGGTCATTCTTGAGCTTAAATTGAAGCCCTGGAAGTCTTATTTCCAATGGTGGAAGCCTTACATCAAATTACAAGTGTGAAAAAATTTATGCTTGTTTGAGTGAAGACTGCTCAGTTTCGATCCTACCGGGATTCATGCCAAACTGTTTCTCCAACTTTTTTTCTTCTCTCGTCTCCTCTTTTCTTCAACTCCAAACCCCCAAACAAGGTGTTTCGAAAGATTTTTCAAAGAGTTCACCTCTCTTTCATTCATTTCCACTTTGTCCTTACTCGGTTTACCGGAAAACGCGATATTTAACAAAATGCGATCGTCGGAACATCGTAGGAACTTTTTCAAAAAGCATTTTGAAAGAGAGGGTTTCAAGGTCTGAAATCTTTTGATCAAGATCATTTTGGTCCAAAAAGGGGTATGAAGTTGGGATTTGACTCTCTCCTTACCAAAGAAATCGATCATTTGCACTGCACATCTTTCATCACCAAGTAAACAATTAGTAGCGCCCAAGTCTTAAGGGCAGTAAAAAATGGGGTGTCTACAGTTGCCCGTCTTTGACAGAACTCGAAAGTCATGAAATGACATGAGTGAATGTCAAAGCCCAGAGATGACCCATTTTTAACAAGGCCGAAGACTTAGACATACAGGCAAGATATAAAATAGATATGCCCGCAGGCCGGGGAAAAATGCAAATGAACATGTACGATGCAAGATCATAACTTATGATCATGCAAAGAAAGCTGTAATGAAGCATTTGAATGCAAATGTTATGCAAAGTAAATACAACATTTGAAGCAAACCGATAAGATCATCTCACACATGAGAAACACAAACATACAAACACGGTACGCGTGAGACTTACAAGTCAAACTACATTTCACACAGAAAGGACGCAAGAAAAAAAAAGCAATCTTAACTACGACTCACGCAGAAAAGACTAAAAGCGACCGTTGGGCACACCCGAGGTCTTAAACAAGATTCCAACGTGTTGCACACGAACGGAAAAGGAGTGGTATAAGCATTGGAACACGTTCCAAATGCTCTTAACCAAAAAGGGAGAAACATAGGGATACGTCCTAGTGTTTCGGAGTGGTATAAGCATCGGAACACTTTCCAAATGCTCTTAACCAGAGAGGGAGAAACATAGGGATACGTCCTAGTGTTTCGAAGTGGTATAAGCATCGGAACACGTTCTAAATGCTCTTAACCAAAGAGGGAGAAACATAGGGACATGTCCCAGTGTTTCGGAGTGGTATAAGCATTGGAACACATTCAGAATGCTCTTAACCAAAGAGGGAGAAACATAGGGACACGTCCCAGTGTTTCGGAGTGGCATAAGCATTGGAACACGTTCCAAATGCTCTTAACCAAAGAGGGGGAAACATAGGGACACGTCCCGGCGTTTCCAACCAAATGAGTGGTATAAGCATTGGAACACGTTCCAAATGCTCTTAACCAAAGAGGGAGAAACATAAGGACACGTCCCAGTGTTTCGGAGTGGTATAAGCATTGGAACACGTTCCAAATGCTCGTTACCAAAGAGGGCCTAACATGCCGCACACGCGAGGAGAAAGAACAACAATGCCCAGGGCACACAAGATTAAATGGGATATATACACAAAGTGAACATGTGCGATAGATGCACAAAGTGAACATGTGTGATAGATACACAAAAAAGAACATGTGCGATAGATGCACAAAACATAATCAATCTTAAGCGGAACTTCTCTGAATGAACTGTACATCCAATATCGCCTGGTTATGCCAGCTTCAAATGAACCGTACATACAATATTGTACATGAATGAGAAAGAAACTTGATAGGTACAATGCAATACAATGCATGATGTTTAAGGAATACAATAAACAAACATAGCGGCGCTTTAGAAAGCACCTCATGGGGTGACGATGAACCGCTCTACTCTGACAGGGATCTCCCCATTGTGTTCTTCGAACCCTTACCTTGCGTTCTTCGAACTCTTACCTTTAACTCACAGTTCAAAGGTCCTGAAATGCTGACAAGGGTTCGTTATGTAGAAGCTATGGATGCCGCTTATCTTCCTGATCATATTCACAACTTTTCCTATTCTCCAACGGGGTGACAGACTAGGTTGGTTCAGTATCCAGAATCGAGGCGCATACCCGCTACCTCAACCTATGGGGCTGCCATACAGATTTCAAGCCGGGGATACACCCCTGGGTATTTAAACCAGAGTTTAATCTCGAAAATTCCAAACCTTTGTGTTCTAGGCATCAGCCATTCGAACTCTAGTTTCCACCATCGCAGTTGCTCTCCTAGGAACTCATTGCAAACACAGCGACGATGCCTCTGGCAGGGAATGGTACCTAGGGAGAGCACTTCTGATCGCTATTTTGGCTTTGAAGCAGGCTTAATCTTAAGCATTGACAAGGCTTGAAAAGGTATACCTGGAATGCAATCCCAGAATTTGCTGAAGGTGAAACACACTCAGATGCTTCGATTTTCCTTCATTTCTTTTGCTTTGCAGTCCGGAACCTATATAGCTTCAGATAGGTCCTTATTCTACTGTTCTCACATGACCTGGGTTGAACCCTACAGTTTTATGAAAGAACAAATCTTATTTTGCACAAATATGGAGAATGACACAGCACTCCGAGCACAAAATGATTTTATTTTTGAATTTGAAATTGAGAAACGAGGTCTTAACCGGGTATTAAGCCTATGACTGACCACAGCAAAAACGACTTAACAACGGTAAACAAAGGTAAAACAACCTAAACACATCTATTGACACCCGAAACGACTCAAAATAAGAATCGAGACAAACAAAAACACACACACAACACTCAGATGCGCACATGGCGCCTGTTTCTTCGGGTATTGTTTCCCACCCTTTCTCACTTGTGATTCTTACATCACTCTAGCATTCAATCTCTATTCTTTTGAAAACCTTTTTCTCACTTTTTCTCTCAAAGCACATCTCTCTATTCTTTACTCTCTCATTTTTTTATATCCCTCCCTTGGTTGGTTGATGGATAAGCAGGAAGTTGTGGGCTCTTGCCCCTAGTATTCAACTAGATTCTCATTCTTCTGCTCATAATAATGAGCTTTCCCATAGAGGGGTTGCAGTGCCACCAAATGCGTAGCAAATCTACAATTGATATCGGTTGACGATGCCCTTGGCCAGTTTGGATGTGATCAAATCTGTCCAGATGAGGGAGTGGAATATCCTGCTCCATTCCAGTTCGTGCTTCACACTTAGCTTGATACCTCGTTGCTTGGAGGATGAGAGAGTTTTCGGCCCTTTGCTGTTAGCTTCAGTTGTGCCCTTTTTGGCGAATATGGCGCCCTTTCTGGAAAGTGTGTTGACAATGGGAAAAAGACAAGAATCTTGACTCAACTATGCCCCTGGTTCATCATTTTGACCATTTTTTGTTTTGGCTTTCGACTAAAACAATTTTGACCAACATGAAAGTTAGATTAACATACTTGTTCGATTTTCTGATTTGAAATCATACAAGTCAGGTTGTGAGCATTGAAAAGTTTTCTTTTTTGGGTCCAAGAAATGGTCCAGTTTTGAAAAAATAGAATAATTTTTGAGAGAATTAGTCAACCTCATTAAAAATTCTCAAAAATGTTTTTGTAAACGGCCACTGTTCGACCAACACAGAATCTACTCTTGAGATGCACAACCTCAGATCCAAAACAATGGAAAATTGCTCCTTGTCTAAATGGCACTGCACGGCAACGGAAAGTTGCCCCTTGTCTGAATGGCGTCACAGCGCAGCGCACTGTAATCAGTCCTCAAAGTGACGATCACAACCGAACTCTCAGATATAGAGAAGACAAAGATGATGAGAACCATTACATGGACACAGTCGATTTGGAAGTGTTTATGGCTGGGCTTCAGAATGAAGTTGCCTACGTATCCCAAAGATGGGAATCAAGCCTGACGTAGTTCCGGGTTAAGGTACACTCGGGTATTAACCTCTCCTTTTGCGCACTAACTTTTGCCAAGGCCGCCCTTCCAGGTTTTCAACCTTGCAAGCTATTTTCATTTCATTTCATTTCTTCTTTTCTTTAATTTTTTTGCTTTCAATTCTTTTTCTTTGTTCTTTTCTTCTTTTTTCTTTGCTCTAACTTTTGCTTCGGTCGCTTTTCTGGGTTTTCGGGCCAGTGAGCCTTTCAAGGGTAAAAAAAAGTTTAACTTGGTCCATGTTGAATGGTCGTAGGATCTCGAAGCCATCTGAATCCAGAAGAATGGCTGTTGTTCGCTGATGATGTAGAAGTCCATCCAATAGGGGCTGAATTTGCCCCTAGTGTTGTGGATAGGAACTCGGTTGTCCTTCGACGAAGATTTTCTTCTCTCAATTTCTCAGATTTAGCTTTCTTGCCAGTCTTCATTGGTTTTGCGAAATGACTAATTTTTTGAATCTTTGAGCACATCTGACATTTTTGCCCCTAATTCAAGGGCTATTTCTTATTTAGCTTTGCAAGCTTCCATTGATGACCTCTGATCTTCTTGATCTGACTTTCTTGCCCCTAGTTCAAGGGCTGCTTCAAATCTAGCCTGACGGGCCTTCTATTGTGGTTGACCGTTAAACATTCTGAATCCAAGTTCAAGGTTTGAAAGAAAAAAAGGTTAAGTCTCGAGGCTGAGAGCGATCCTATGCTGCATAATCTCAAGAGCGATTCCACGCGTGTCTTCGCAAGACCACACAAAACATTTTTTGAAATTTTTTAAGAAAACGACTAGTCGCTCACGCTGAAGATAGTGTAGAACCAATCTGGACTAAGCCAGGATCCTTCTCAGTACTCACATTAACAAACATGATCTCATTCATTAAGGGCTTAGCATGCCTCTCTTCCTCTCAGTTAATCAAATTTTTGCAAATCCCGATGAATTTCTCCCTCTTTGTTTTCATCATATCGTTTAGAAAAGTTTTGAAAAACTTAGGTCAATGCAATGATTTCAAGGCACAGAAAAGTAGGTGAAAAGCTACTGCCGTTTCATTCAAATCTTTTGGCACAACTGGCTTCATGGCAGAAATAGACTCAAGAGTGTAAAAGACAAACACAAAACAAGATAGTGATGCCCGAGTTACCACGCTCGAAAGCACCTGACTCTAACACCATCGGACTGACTCGATACAACAAGACAGACTCAACTGACTCAGTACAAAAAGACTGACTCAAAACAATACAACAGAACTGACTCAATACCCAAGTCAGAAAGTACAATAAAAAGCATTTGCACATTGCTCAAAACAGTGCATGTCATCCCCACGTCTAGAGTAAACCGAGCGCCATCAGCAGATGGTTCATCCCCTGATCACATAATCACATTATCTCCCAAGTTCACTGATCTAGTGCCGATAGACTTTGCAGGACCCGGTGCGACAATGACCTCGCTGTCAATCAAATCCTGTATTTCGTAGCGAAGACGAAAACACATGTTAGTGTCATGGCTGGCTTGTTGATAGAAAGCACAGTATATGGCCGGGTTGTGTGAAGGAGGAAGGGACTTTGGGAGAGACCGAGACTCAAGGGGTTTGAGATGACCTTGTTCTATATGGATTTGGCATTACAAGAAAAAACCCTTTCTGTGACCAACATTTTGGTCGCAAAAAGTACTATATTTGGTCGCTAAAACCTTTTCGCAACAAAAATATGTTGGTCGCGAGTTAGTTGCTAAAGCCTCGTGACAGATAGTTTTATGTGACCAAAAAAGCCTTTGGTCGCTAAAAGTGACCATTCGCGACCAACGTTTTTGGTCGCGGAAAGTCCAATTCATATTAGCCAAAAGGGAACTTTTAGCGACCAAAGATAAGTTGGTCGCCAAAAGTCAACGCCTTGACCCAAAAAAAATAATTCTTTTGTGCTGCCTGGGACTTGAACTCCTGACCAAGAAGTCACCATGCACCCAATCCACTCTGCCAATAACATGCTTCTTGTTCATAATTTGCAGAAAAAATATATAACCCATAAAAATTGGGTTATATATTATTTTATAAAACTTTTAATGCCTAAACAAAAAAATAACATGTAATTATAGTAGTATCCTTTTTTTTAAAATTTATCTCACCATAACTTTCCGCGACCAACTTTTTTTTTTTGGTCGCCAAAGGGTAATCTCCCGCGACCAAAAAAGCCTTTGGTCGCCAATTGATATACTTTCCGCAACCAACTTTTTTTTTTTTTGTCACCAAAGGGTAATCTTCCGCAACCAAAAAAGCCTTTGGTCGCCATAGGTAAACTTTCCGCGACTAACTTTTTTTTTGGTCGCTAAAGGGTACACTTTCCGCGACCAACATTTTTTTGGTCGCCAAAAGGTATACTTTCCGCGACCAAAAAAGCCTTTGGTCGCCAATGGGTATACTTTCTGCGATCAACTTTTTTTTGGTCGCCAAAAGGTGATCTTCCACGACCAAAAAAGCCTTTGGTTGCCAATAAGTATGCTTTCCGCAACTAACTTTTTTTTTGGTCGCCAAAAGGTGATTTTCCGCGACCAAAAAATTATGGTCGCCAAAAGTTAAATTTTAGTTTCAGAAAGTGGAGTATTTGCGACCAAAAAAAATAGGTGCTCGCCAAAAGTGTTTTTTCTTATAGTGTGGAAAGCTTTGGACAAAGTCAAGTAGAGGGGATTGAAGACCCTCTCGCCTCGGGGTTGATACATCGAGGTTTATGTGGTCGGGTTGATTGTACCAGCAAAGGGATTGGCGGGTGCTGGCTGGGTTTGTTGACCTCTTCCGAGAGTAGGATTGGAGCTGAAAGGGGTGTTTCTAGTACGACGGCTCTTCTACTGGCTTGCCCCTTGATTCAAACTGCTCTCATTCTGAGTGGCAAAAGTGCCATCCACAGTTTTTGCAACAACTGCGAGCACTTGCTGTTTGTTCAGCCCTTCGGCTTTCAATGCCTCAACAGCCCACTAAAAATGTTCATAGGGACCGATGCCTGCCCCAACCTTGTTCTTACCATTTGCCTCCACTTTGCCAAGGGATTAAGTCACTATATTAGAGCGAAGCCCAGTTGTTGTCGACACACCAACACCCAGATCTGAGATGGCTTCAGGTTGGCCCTTTTCAATTGCCGCGTGCCCCAAGATCAAGGAGCCTTTTGGGTTGAAACTTTTGGCCTGTGATGTGGTCGATGATAGAGCCAAAATTCCAAAGGCTAAATCTGCCACAATTTTTTTGCAAATCTTCAATCATGCTCACCAACTCAGCAGTAGTGGGTTCACAGGTTTGAGATGATTGGGGTTCAGGTGTACCCATCATGCATAAGTCCATGCTGACTGGAATGAACACCTCAATCTTGGGTAAATAGGCTGGGGTGATGTATATATTGGGGTCAAACGGGTTGGCTGTTGTCTGGATGAAGTTTACCTGCCTAGATGGAGGGTTTTGATTGACATTTGGTTTTTCTAGAGGTGCTATTACCTTGTTGTCAGTGAGATCTTGAATCTCATAACGTAGTCTGATGCAAAAGTCGGTATCATGACCTTCCTGTTGATGGAATGCACAGTATTTAGTCGGGTCATGTTTTGGAGGGAGAGGATCGGGTAAAGGCCGCTGTTCTAACAGTTTGAGATGTCCTTTCCTGAGTAAGACCCCTAGAGCTTTAGACAAAGGCATATAAAGTGGGGTGAAAACCCTCTTGCCTCGGGGTAGATAGTTCGAAGTTTGGGGGTTTGGATTGGACATACCAACAAAGGGGGTGGCTGTTTTCGGAGTGGTGATGACCATTCCAACTTCAGAAGATCTTATAGCTGCATCACCACTGGCGGTCGCATTCAAACTACGTGTATAACCCTTCTTGGGTGACTCCCTTTCGCGGTCAATCAGACCTTGCTTCATGGCATCCTTAATCTGTATCCCAATCTCGTGTAAGTCAACAAAAGTGGAAAGGGGTAAGATGATCATTTTTGGCATAAGCTTGGATTGAAGGTTGCGCACAACCATCCTTATCTGATCCTTTTCTAGTGGTCGAGTTGTCATAATGGAGGCCTTAGCCCTCCATCGAGTGACAAAATTAGAAAAGCCCTCTTTCGGCTCTTGCCTGGTCGCCTCGAGATCACGAGTTATGACCTCGATTTGGGTGTTGTATGAATACTGGCGATGAAGGCCTCAACCATCTCTTTCCAACTCCTCTTTTCTGAGTCCTCTAGTTTGGCATACCATAAGGCCGCAATACCCGATAGGGTCCGATCGAATAGTGAAAGCTTTTGCAATTTGGAGAGGCCCATTGGCCGTAGGATATCCGAGAACAACCACAGATGAACCATAGGATCTCCAGAACCATCAAAACGGTCTATATGTGGCATCTTGAACCGGTCCGACAATGTCACTGGTGAATCGGTGTAACCATCCTCTATGTCTGGAATGAAGTTAACTCGCTATGCCTGTTTGAACAGCTTTTCAAGCTTACTCACTTTCAGTGCAGTTGGGTCCACCTCAAATTCAAACGGTGTATCCACTGGATTAGCAGGTGCTTTAGACAATTGACACAGGACTGGCCTCATGGGAACGTCCGTATTCTCTTGGGCGTTTGTAGTTTTCCCGAGTGTTGGAACTCTAGGTGTGGGTGGGGGTGGATGCGAAGCAGATGCTCCGGCTTATTGTGGTTGCTGCTGTTGTTAAAGCCTGGCAATCAGTTCTGCCTGTTAGGCTACAACCTCTACCTGACGGGCGGTGACCTCCGGTTGACGAGCAGCATCACGCTGCATGGCCTGCATGGTCTCTTGGAGCTGACGCATCATCTCTTTCATACTTACTGAAAACTGCTGGTCTATCAGAACAGGTGTATATTCTCTCTCTGTGGTAGGAACAGAAATCTCAGCCCAACTGCGCACAGATGGGGTAGACAATGACCGTTGATCTGGTAACCGCTGTACTGGTGACCTGTGCCTGACTGGCCCTTCTTTGCCTTACCACTGGCAAAGGAAACACTAGTTGCCCTTGAACTGAATCTCTGACCTGACAAAGTCTATTAACACAAGTCCAATGCACCCGAGAGATATCGGAGCCTTCTGAAGCTATGGTTCTAGGACTACCTAGCAAAAGAGAAAACAGACAACACCTCAGCCTGATTTCACCAAAACAGATATGATCGTAGCTAAATGACTGTGCTCTCTATTGAATTCTGTCCAAAATTTTGCCTGTAAACTGATACCCTCAAGCTGATACTCAAACGTTTAACTGATACATATATCCCTGTAGAGACGCACTCTGATAGCACATATCAAGCAAGTAAGAGCCAAAACATCCCTATGGAGAGGTAGCTAGGATTTCACTACGCACGCATGCGGTTTCAAACAACCTACATTCGGGTAAGTAACATGTTCTAGTTTGGAACAGTCTCTAAAGCTTCTGATATGCACTAGGTCGAATGGTCAAAAAGGGTGTCTTGGGAGAACCGAGGTCTGTGTTCCCACCGTGGCAGAACCCGTAACCGGTCAGCCTTATGGCACGCTTTTCCAAGCAAGCCTCTGGCAAACCGTTCAGGAATAACAGATGGCAAATACTATGACTTAAGCGCACCGATGCAAATGCAATGCAAAGAAACACAAAAGTGTAGATAAAACAACATATCATGATATTCGAGTCAAGTTCTTTAAATCCTCAGCAGAGTCGCCAAAAATTGTAGACTGCCCGAACTCGCTCCGCGCGGCCGCCTTTTCAGGGAGGGCACGAATTGTGTTCTAGCTACTACAGTTCGGACTCCTATCACGGTTCTGAATCTAATCTCATAAAGTGCAATGTAAGACTGATAAATCACCAAAGAGTCCAAATTCGGCAAATCATTTTGGAAAATTGATTTTAATCGAAAAGCGCCAAACATGGACTGTTTTGTCAGATTTTAGAGTTGCCACCTAAATATTTTATTTTGGAAAATTTAGGAAACCCTGCCTCGTGCCTAAGGCCACGTGTCCGTCATCACCAAAGTTGCTTCGACTCGGGAACTTGGGTACGAGAGGGGAAGGTCCTGAAATAAGCACCCACACTCGTCCGATTAAAGATCGACCTCTACTAATCATGATATGTTGTTTTAAAAACACATATGTTCTTATTCTAGTTTATTAGCTAACTTACTATGTGATGCGCACAACATACAAGTATAGACTAAATTGCTCGATTTGGAACAAAACATCTCATGTTTGTTTTTGAAAATGGTTTGCAAGTGCTACTCGCAAGTACGCTAAAACGCAGGTTTGCCACGCTCAAGTTGGCTTAAAATATGATTTGCCACAAACAAATGGGCTTAAAATGCACAATTTGATGAGTTGTTCCTATTCAAGCAATGAAGCCTTCATCCATAGGCATTCATGCAGTTAATCACTTAAGCACATAACCTCATGGCAAGCATGCTATTATGACAGTCACTTACACACATGTAAGGATGCTAAAACATAAACACAAAAATTAGAAGAAAGACACAAAACACAAAAAGCAAAAGCAAAAAATGTTAGATATCAACCAAATCGAGTGAAAAAGAAACTGAATTTACAAACATCAATGTAAATACAATCCAAATCATTAGTTTTTATCCATGAAACTACATAGATCTTCGTGAATTCAATAAATCCCTTACCTTGAGCCATGTCGTACCCAAACAAGAAGAATAACGAGCCCTAGATGGATTTAGATTATAGGAATTCGATCAATAACTAAGATAAATGCTCAAATCAAATATACAACCATCATTCAAGATCAAAATGACGATGAATCAATCTAGATCGAAGCACCAAGTGTCGATCCCTCTCTCTCTCTCTCTAATTGACTTGGATTTCCCACGACTCTTAAAAGCAAAAAAGAAATCTAAAAGAAAAATAAGTACTTTTATCTAAAATAAACTACACCGTTTTAATTATAAACCAACATTTTAAAAACGTTGCCCTACTATTTTCCAATGACCGGCATGTAATAATTGAAATCGTGTCTTAGACTTACCACACATTTTATAGCATTTTTAAAAATGTTACAAAATAAACGTTGCTGTATCCCTTTTTTCTTGTAGTGGGGACTAGTAGGATCAATCCCAAAACAGAATAAATTTTCATTTTTTGGGGAGAGAAACAATTATCAATTCCACCGACTAAAGATTGATATGACTTTCAAATTCAACTCCCGTGCACTATTGAATGCAATGCGTTAATAAATTCATGCATGGAGGATCAATGAATCACATTGCTGCATTTGAATCGATCTTTTGTCTATTATTATTATTATTGTTAGTGTATAACAATCTTTGTATATATCATATATATCCGCGTGAAATTAATGCACCTAACTATCTTCTCAACTGTAAAAGCCAAAACATAGCCAGTCAAGCCCATTTGAATCTAAACAGTGTCACTCAATCCTGTTTGCCCCACTCTCTCTACACCCTATATATATGCTAGTTCTTTGGCCTCTTAATTTCATCATACCCATCACCGCCATTCCTATTTTCTCACCTCACCTTCATTTCCTTCTCTAAGGCCTTTTTTTAATTTTTCATATTTTTATCACATTTCATTGTCTTTTGTGTTTTTTGATCTTCAATGTTAATAATGGCCGTGGATGGTGGTAATATTAGGAAATGGTTGGTGGTGTGTGTGGTGGTGGTGTTAGTTTTGAGTTTGAGGTATGAGGCTGAAGCTCAACAACAGCAAGCTCAGGTGCCATGTTACTTCATATTTGGAGATTCGTTGGTGGATAATGGGAATAACAACAATATTGCATCTTTGGCTAAAGCCAATTATTTGCCCTACGGCATCGACTTCCCCTCTGGTCCTACTGGAAGGTTTTCCAATGGCAAAACTACTGTTGATGTCATCGGTCAGCTCTCCTCCCTCCCTCATTATTATTCTTTTATTTTATTTTATTTATCTTTATTATTTTAGAAACATAGAGCTGACAAATTTAACTTCCAAGCTCATTCAATTTCATATATATATATATTTAAAACTCATTTAAACTTGTTGTTATCCGAAAATGGCCTATAAACAAATGAGTAATCATATACAAATAAAAAATTTATACAGAATGATATAACAAATTTGTATTATTCATTTCACATTAAAAAGCCTGTTAGAGTGACTTATAAGAGTGGAATTTTTTTTATATGAATTTTTTGTTTGCGAATTCACTGTTGTCACCTCACTACAACAGATAAAGATTTGAGAAAATTGAATTTAAGTGGAACAGTGCAAAAATAATTATATTTTCATATAGTACAAATTTTCTCTGTGTATTGTGCAAGTGTACTTGGTGCAATAATGAAATACCATGCCATTTAGGTGGCAGTCTCCTCAATCATTGAATCCACTTATAGATATATTACAACCTCATAAATTTTTATTTAGAAATAGTAATTAATGGTTTAAACTTCTCATTTCATCAATTTGATCTCGACCACAAATGATTCTAGACAAATTCTAGAATCATAAGTTTGGATTTTTAGTTTTTTTCATAGATAATATGACAAAAGGAAAAGTCTATAGTACCAAAAAATGGACAAGAAAAGTTTCAAGAATTTTAAATCAATGGTGTGTAAATTTAGTGGTGTTGTAGGACTATACATGGAGTGAATCTTGAGCATAGATGTTGAATTCTGAGTAGTTTTATGAGTTATTCTACTGCATTTGTAGCATCTCCTGTATAACAAAATCTATTGCACTGACAAACTTAATTGGTGGATTAACAGCTCAGCAACTGGGGTTCAATGGGAATATACCTCCATATGTGACTGCAAGAGGTCAAGACATACTTAGAGGTGTCAATTATGCATCCGCAGCTGCTGGTATTAGAGACGAAACTGGCCAACAGTTGGTAAGATATTATTATTTAATCAACCATACCGCTATACATAATTTTTTTGATAAGCAAAAAGAAACCTTTATTGATAATAAAATCAAAAAAATGATATTACATCAAATAAGGGAGTGGGAGAGCAGAAACGCATCACAGCTAACTGCTATACATAATATTACGTGTTGTTTTGGGAATTGGCTTAAATAGATTTAATTTGCCTTTGCTATGTTCCCAAATGCTCTAGTGAACACATTAATTATATATGCTTTGTTGTGATGGTAGGGCGGTCGAACTAGCATGAGTGGGCAAGTGAATAACTACAGAAACACAGTATCACAAATAGTGAACATACTTGGAGATCAAGCAACAGCTGCAAATTATCTAAGCAAGTGCATATACTCAGTGGGATTGGGAAGCAATGATTATCTCAACAACTATTTCATGCCCACTTACTATTCCACTAGTCGCCAATATACTCCTCAACAGTATGCTGATGTTCTTATTCAACAATATTCTCAGCAAATCAGGGTCTCTCTAATCTCTTCTCTTCTTCAAATTTATTTCCCTTTAGTTTCAACCTTTTATTTATGGAGAAATTACAAATTAGTGTAGAAGATCAAAAGTAATTACAATTACATAGGGGGTGTGTAACTTTTTCTGTGCAAAGAAATCACAGCAAAAGTTACACCTCTACTATTTTGTTAATAATTTCTCCGCTTCTCGCTGTCTTATAATTTCTCCTTTATTTTTGTATAGTATTTTCCTTTCACTTTTCTTGTGTATTATTTTTTCTATCAAATGATCGTTTACCGATATATTTGGTCAACTCAATGTTGAACCTACTCGACCTTAAGGGCCATACATTTGTTTTTAGGGCAAGAAAAAGTAAATTTATAATTATTATTATTATTTTGGTCACTAGGGTACTCGACTCAAGCCATGGGCTTTGTTAAAAGCCCGGCCTTACCCCTAGCTAGGCGGCATCTTCAACATACAGATTTACATCTAAGTTACCTTTTTTTTTATTTTTTTTTTACTTTTTTATTTGCAATGGGGAAGTGATGGCTTGGCTTGTTTCAAATTTGAGAGTTGTGAAACGTCATTCTCTGTTCAAAGGAAAAAGAAAAAACAAATATGCACTATGGTAATGGTCTGTCTAAAAGTACAAACTTGGGTTGGCCCATTAGAACTTTAGCACAACTTGGCCCTTTTGGTGCGCTATTCTATCTCTCCCTCTCTCTCTCTCTCTCTCTCTCTCTCACACACACACACACACACAACATTCTCTCTCATATTACATTCAAAAAAATATATGTTGAACTTTTGTTTTTAATCCAAATAACCCTAAATTTGTTTAGGCTGTTTCTAAAGATTTAGCTAAGAGTTTTTCATGTTTGTGGCAACAGACTTTGTATAACTATGGAGCAAGAAAACTCGTCTTGATCGGTGTGGGGCAGATAGGCTGCAGCCCAAACGCATTGGCCCAAAATAGCCCTGATGGCAAAACATGTGTGCAAAGAATCAACTCTGCAAATCAACTCTTCAATGACAGGCTTAAATCTCTTGTTGATACCTTAAACAACAATTTCGCTGATGCTAAATTTATCTACATCAATGCTTATGGGATTTTCCAAGACTTGATTAGCAACCCCTCATCTTTTGGTAATTATTATATTCTCAATTTATTATTGTTACCTATTTTGCTTAATTATTTCAGATGAGTTAGTGTAATTACACAAAATTAAATCACAAAAAAGTACTAATACTGTACACCTCAATACAATAAGGACTACTAAAGTTTTCCTTATTTTCTGGTATCTTTATTATTTTTACCAGAAGTTGCTAATGTGAAAGTTTTGGTAATGTTTCTATGATTTAATTATGTGTATATAGACTCACTTTTTTCGGTTTAGGTGACAATAAATGTTGAACTAAGCGACATTTCGGTAAGTGTTTCTAGTTATATGCACATAAATATGGGCTTTGTTTGTTTCAGGATTTACAGCTACGAATGTTGGTTGTTGCGGTGTGGGGAGGAACAATGGTCAAATTACATGTCTCCCTCTGCAAACTCCATGCCAAAACAGGAATCAATATCTATTTTGGGATGCATTTCATCCAACTGAAGCTGCGAATATCATCGTTGGGAGGAGATCATACAATGCTCAATCTCCTTCAGATGCGTATCCAATTGATATTCGTCGCTTAGCTCAGCTCTGAAGATAAAGAGATGGCATATGTGGCATATGAAAGCTTCATACCATTTTTGTGTACTTGGATGATAGTTTCATTTTACGTCTCTGTACCACTATTTTAGTTGTTAGTGTTATCATTAAGTGTTGTGTTAAAAATTCAATGTAAGAGCCTCTTTCCTACTTTTTGTAAAAGTTTGAAGAGAATAAATTATGAAATGAATTACTTTCTTTTGCTATGGCTAAATGATTAATCTTTATTTATTTATTTATAACAAAGTCCCATCCTAACACAACATCACAACAATTCATAATTAGCATCATCAAAATTTATTACTTATTTAATGATAAAAGATGTGTACGATAGTCTTTTTCAAAATAATTAATTAAAAGTCAAAAAATTATTGTAAATCGTATCACTCTTTCTACCTTTTACATTTTTTTTCATAAAAAAATCAAAAAAAAATTAATTAAAATAATTAATTTTCAGACGGAATATTATACAACCACAATGGTTTGGTTTGTAACAAGAGTTCTTTTAATTTTTTTTCAAACTGACCTCTGAACACTACATGAACAAGAGTTCTTTTATGATGCACTATTTCATAACATAAATACATTGAAAAGTGTGTATGATAGCCATTTTTGAAATAAATAATTAAAAGTCAAAAGGTTAGTGTAAATCGTATCACTCTTTTTACTTTTTTACATTTCTTTTTATAAAAAATTAAAAAATCAATTAAAATAAACAATTTTCAAACGGTATGTTATATAACCACAATGGTTTGGTTTGTAACAAGAGTTCTTTTATGATGCACTATTTCATAACATAAATACAATAATTCGGTACTAACATAAAGGATTTTTATTTTTTTTATTTTTTGTAATTTAAATTTTATACAAGTGTGTACTATTATAGTCTTTTCTCAAAGAAAATATTAATAATTATCTTCTTTTACTCTATTTTATATATCTATATAATAAGATAGGAAGGTTTTTGAAAATATGTAAAATGTATGTGAGATACATTTTAATCCAATGATTTACATTGCCTCATCTAAACTTCAATGGTTGAGATCTGTTCATTTCCCGCCCAAACTTGAATGGCATCATCACTCTCTCTCTCTTCTCATCTATCTTTCACAGATACATCTCTCTCTCCCTTCTCAAAAGTTCTTTCTTTCTTTTCTCTTGCGATGACCACCGCCATCGCGACACTGACGACTACCGACCACATCTCTTCTCCCTCGCCGGAGACCCAATCCCTCATCTCCCTTCATCACTGTAAGGCAACAGACCCATATCATTTTAGGGCTCTATTTTTTACTTGCATTTTGTTCATCTTAGAAATGAACAAAATGCAGACCCATAGAGGAGATATTAGAGATCGGAATGGTTCACGGTGCACAGATTTGAGTTGAAACCCTAGGTCGAAAGCTCTATTTGCGAGCGACCTATCGCGGAGGCGATTTTGTTTCAGCAACAGTTGCAGGATGGTGGCATCGGGGCGATTGGGCATTACACTTGGTTCTAGGGTTTTGAAAACCCCTCTCAGTGACGATGCGATCTGGAAACACCTTCGAGAGGCAGAGTTCGATGAAGACTCCATCAGAAGGAGGGACAAAGCTGAGGTTTATCTAATTCCTCCATGTTTACATTTATTGATTTTTTTTTGTTTGTTTCTTTTATTGTAATTTATTGATCTTTATGTGAAAATCAAGAACATATACTCATATTTAAACAAAAAAAAAGTTCATTTTGATGGGTTTTATTGGATTACTAGGAATTTCACTTATTGTGTTCATGATCAGATACATACATACATACCTACAGAGAGCTCAAATCAAAGAGAAAAATTGTGGGTAGTAAAGAAGTAAATAAAAAAAGTAAAGAATTACAAACAAAGTATTACAATTGTGGTAGGACATTGAAGCGTGTGGATCAACACAAAGAACTGAAGAATGGTTTCATTCAGATTTCATTTATTATTGTTTTTTTTTTTAATTGTTGGGTTTGATTGTTGTGAAATAGTAAATCTCCAATTTTTTTTTTCTTCCATTTAATTTATTATTAATTTTTTTTTTTGTTTTTTACTATAATATTTTCTATTTGTGAAATACTGCTGCAGAGTTGAGAGAAGGTTGGAAACAAGCGATTTGAATGAGGAAGATCGAACTCAGCTCCTCGACACCCACCCTCCTCGGCTTCCTTTGAACTCGCACTCGCACCCCTTTAATGTTGTGTTGCATCTCCCCTTCTCTCTCTGTGTTTGTTTTTGGCTGTTGGATCGCCGCCATTCAAGATCACCATTGAAGATCAGCATTCAGAAAAAGAAACACTGAAATTGCCCTTCTCTCGCCGCCATTGAAGATCACCCAATCAATTATAATGTTGTGTTGCGTCACCCCTTCTCTCTCTGAAATTTTCTCTACTTTTATGTTTGTATTTATTTAATTCTTCAAATGCAAAATCAACCTACTTTGATTCCTTTGTCAAATCAACCTACTTTCGCTCATCCTTGCTTTGGTGAAAAAATTGGCCCCCTTCGATTTTGATATAGATTTGATGAAATGGGTGGATCAGATTTTAGCATTTTTTTTTTCAAATTTGATGAAGGATTGGAAATGCTAATAAATATAGATTTCTGAATGCTGGTTGTGTTGTTAAGCTTGAGAGTCTGATAGATCTTAAATTTGGTGATGGGTTCTGTTTTTTTTATTTGAGTTTCAATGACTTTGATTTTGGGGGTATACGGTGCTGTCAATCTACAACTTGGCTCTAATTGTTCTCTTCTAATAACACCTAATCCGCTATTTGATAGCATTCATTCTCTTCTCTTTCATGGTTGTTTTTCGGGATCGGTACCTGAATTGGGTTGGTTAAATATACCAGGTGGAGCAATTAGATGAAGCAAACAATGGACCTATTCTATATGGATTTTACAAAGAGCCACCGCGTGGTGTTGTAGCTACTTGGTCAGAAACTCAGAGCACCTACATCCCAGCTCATCTTTACAAGGCAAGTTAGTTAATTTTGTTATGCAACATAGATATTCAAGTCAAAGGTGGTGGAGTAAATTCTTTTCTTTTTCTTTTTGTTACAGGATTGGGTGTATATATTGAATGAGGGGTCTCAAATAAATATTTCGTACAGTGTGAACTCTCCGAGCTCATCTTCTCTAATCCTTATAATTGCCCAAGGTATGTTTACACTTCCTGATCAGCTTCTTCAAGGAACTACTACTTTATCCACTTTCATGCATCACTACAATCATATAATTATGTCTTTAAGGCATGCTTGGAAGTCTTATGGTAATTGAATGATATGTTTTTTTTAATATAGTTTGAGGTTTTGTATATTCTATTGTTATGATGTATTTTAGAGTGTTTTTCTCATAATTTTGGATACAATTTTGCTATACATATGTTTATGCACACATATATATAAAAGCAAAACTACCCATTTTGATTCTTTTGTCAAATCACGAGTAACGAGCCGTTGATTTGAGTTACTTACAGTTTGATGTTTTGTATATTCTGTTGTTATGAGCGATTTAGAGTGTCATTCTCATAATTTTGGATACAATTTTGCTATACATATGTTTATGCACACATATATATAAAAGCAAAACTACCCATTTTGATTCTTTTGTCAAATCACGAGTAACGAGCCGTTGATTTGAGTTGCTTACAGTTTGTATATTCTGTTGTTATGAGCGATTTAGAGTGTCATTCTCATAATTTTGGATACAATTTTGTTATACATATGTTTATACACACACATATATGTATTTACTTCATTGTTCAAAAGCAAAAGCTACCCATTTTGATTATTTTGTCATTCTTCTCAGTTATGAAGACAGAGTCTCCTCAAGTTGGTCTCTCTTCCTCTTTTTTGGTATTTTCAGTTCTTTGTGGGTCATTTAATTTGGGGTTTATTTTTATTTCCTCTTTTTTTTAGAATGCTGTATTAATTTGGGCTGCCATTCTTTCTCTCAATCTAGGTTTATTTCATGTTCTTGAACTGGTTTGTCTATATGGTTGTGGTGAAGATCATCATTAAGTGTATGAACACCACTGCTTTGTCATGTGAACCAACTGTTTGACAAAATGATTATGAGAGAAAAAAAAAACTGATACCCGCATTTCTGCACTCTTTTAAATTAGTTCAACACGGCAAGAATTTCACATTTTTCTAATTGTAGTGAAAGAATTTCTTAACAGCAACCAAATAAGCTACCTCCACATTTGTTGTTTGTTTTTATGGCTGAACTACCATATATCTTCTAGATATACCCCCTTGCACCTAATGGTGAGCTCATATACAGCAGCCTCTTTGCCATAAAAAATGGCATAATAGCAAAATTATGACATGGAGTCTTTTCTAAAGAAATCTAAAAATGTTGTCAATACCATACCAATGTTCTTATGCAATTACTGAGGGACAAGTTGCACTACTAGAATTTGCTTGTAATTAAACTCATGCTGAGCTTTTTGCTATACTTCTTGTTTTTAGCATGAAGGCATAAAAGAGCAAATTGAAACGAGCATTTTCTTTATGAAGAATAGCAACTATTTTCATGTGTATTTCTTGTTCCTGTTTGTTGTTATGGTTAGAAAATTAGTTAGTTAGATTTTTTTTTTTTTTTTATTTGCCTTTTTTTATTGATTAAAAGTTGAAAAATAAAAATGTCACTATTAAAAAGTTAATTTTTTTGTACGCTTTTTTTTTTATAAAAAAAATAGCTAAAATAGTTAGTTTTTAAAACAATCCTTATTTTCGCTTTAGTGAACTTCAAAAAAAAGTTCAAAAATATTTAAGTTTCTAAATTTAACTCAATGAAAAGAACTAAAAAAATAAATTTAAAAATCCAAAAAAGATAAAGATAAGCAAAAAATAATGAAATTTTTAGGCTTATTTTGGCTTCTTTTTTTTTTAACTTTTTTAATTTGTCTAGATGGATAAGTAAAAAAGTTGACATAATTTTAAAAAAAAAAATCATTAAAGACAAAAAAATATATAAAATAAGTGGCTTATATATAAGATCCCAAGCAGAAAAAATTTCATTACAATGGATATGGACCTTAAGGGTTAACAAAAAATTAATGAAACTTACAAGTACAAGTAGTGAAACTTAGAACATCTGTTTTTTTACTGCTAGCTTTCTATGCTTGTAAACTGATACCCAGAATTAGATGAGAGCTATGAAATTGGATCTAAAGTTTGCTCAACATCAAAAGTGGGTGATGTCATTGAATCCAGATTTTTTGAATTTGTAATCACAATTGTCTTTTGAATTAATTATATGTTATATTTGATTTATATTGTGATTGCATTAATTAAAATAAACTTACAATGCTAAGGACATATTCCCTCAAGCATTTAGAAGTCAATTTAGACTTACATAGTAAATCAATTTTCTGAGGAAGGTAATTTTCCTACGTAAGGATCACTTCTTCACCCATGAAGAACTTAGGTCGAGTCTTAATATCCTATTTCATCTAATATGTGAGGCTATCAAGTAGTAACATATATATCCAGTTTGCCTAATGTTCCTTAATCATAAATTGTTTTCATTTTAATTTTGATTTAGTTTATTGTGTATGATCTTTCCATTTTAATTTTTGTTTGAACCCTTTACGAATTCAAACCCAGTTTATTTGCAATTTGTTCTTCAAGACTCAATCTTTTGTTTGTAAAGGTTTTGAATTCATCTGCAATCTATGACTTTGTCGGTGAAAGTGGCGTTCTTGAATTTATTTATTTATTTAATTTTGTTGTTTTGATTATCAATTTGATTCACTTTATAGTTTCTTACATTGGTTTGACATCGATTACTGATTGACACGATTAGGGTTTTGCTACCTTTGTTGAGATATGTTCTTCCATTTTTTTTTAAAATAGGGAATTGATTTTTGAAGATTTTGTATCTGCTTAGTTTTAGTTAAATGTGAATTGGGATTTCTGAGATGAAAAGTAATTGTGGATTTGTTGAATAATGTGATATGGGTATTGAAATAATATATTTATTGTAAGATCTTTTGCTTATATGCATTCATCTTTGCCCTGCAGCCGAGATTTTTTGCAGCTACAGGTTCAAACAGGGGCCTTCGATTCCTCTAGACAATCACAAACCTTTGCCAGTTTTAAAGAGTTGCAACCTCTCTTTGGGTCATTTAGAAGGTAAATTTTTTTCCCTTCTATCCATAGTAGCATCCATTCTATCCAACAATGTACTCAGGCTCTAAATCTTTTAGTGTTGTGATGTATTTCTATACAAGAACATGAAATGCTCACCTTTTCAGAGCTACTTCCAAGTCCTTCTCTTTATAGTTAAAAGCTTCATGAAACCCAAATTTGTTCAACAGATCAACCTTGGTTGAAAAATAGTAAAAGAAAGAAACAAAAGAAGAAAAAAAAAAAAAGAAGAAGAAAAAGAAGAGAGTCAGTGACTATACCTTTTCATTTTTTTTTTTTTTTTGGCTCTGGATTTTTAAGGTAGTTTAAAAGCAAACTTCTGGTGTTTCTGAATTTGCATTTCCAAGAGTACATAACATAGTTTTGTTTTTGATTAAATAGTATAATCATGTTTAATAGTGTTGCTTTTGATTGCAGTGGTTCCTGTTGTAATTTTTTTTTTTTCATTTAAATTTCTTTCGATTAAAGGCATTGCAGTTTGGTTTCACATTTTGCTTATGGGTGGATTTGAATAGTTTGAGCTATTCGATTGTTTTATTTATTTATTTATTTATTTTGCAACTGCTCTTCTCAGGGAAGAGGTTGCAGTCCCCCTGATGAATTTAGATTAAGTTTTGAAACTAAAATTTGACAATATTATATGTTATGTTATGTGATGTTGTGTGTGTGTGTGTCTTTGCCTAGGAATCTGTTATGTTATGTGATGTGTGTGAGTGTGTGTCTTTGACAGTATGTGATGGTTTCAATGGCTTCTATTGGGAATCAGTTTTTTTTTAAATGGATTCAAAAGGTTGGTTTCATATTTTGCTTATGGGTGGATTTCAATAGTTTGAGCTATTTGATTGTTTTATTTATTTATTTATTTTGCAGCTGCTGTTCTTAACATTTTAGTGCACCATGTTATCCCATTAAAGGTATCGTAATTATTTAATAGGATGCTTGGCTTTCATTGGGAATTAAATTGTTCAATCTGTTTTTAGTTTATGATTTTTTTTAAAAAAAATTTAATATTGTTATTTGTAAGTTACTGAAATAATTTTACTCATTTCTACTATTGTTAAATTTACTCATTTCTTATAGTAGGTTTGTTTATGTAGTGTTGATTAAATTTTTTTTCCTTCAATTTCTTTATGGATAACTGAAAGAGGAGTGTAGAGAAGTTGGGCATAATTGTTTGTGTTTCTTTATGGTTTTGATTTCATTTATATGAATATGAAATAGGTTACTATGAGATAACATAAGTCTTTTTCAATAAAATGAGTTTCTATGATGAGATAGGTCTTTTTTTATGAATGGACTTTCATGTTCAAAAATTGTCACTCGGTATGGTTTGCTTCTTCAAAAACAATGATTGTGCTTAATTGCTATTTACTACCTTCAGCTTGGTTTGCTTCTTCATATGTTCATAGAAATGATTTTTCATGCTTTTTGGCACTCACATTTGTGGATTGAAATGTCACATTTATTTGGTTACTAATTGATAGTTGTAAAGAGCACGCATTTATCTATTCTCTCTCAAATTGGCTCCTTTATAAAAACATGTATATTCAAATTGGTGAATCAAACAGTGGGAGTTGGATCTTATTTTTAACAACAAACAATGGGCAATTTTTAAGGGATTGATTTTGGATAATGGAGCTTGCTTGCTTATATTTTCTATTCTTCCTTTTGTTTCAGGTACATATGCCTTGGCTTGAAGGAGTGTTTGATTAGCTCATAAAAAGTTGTGATTTTGTTTGCCACAATGGTTGATTAGGTAATTGGTCTGCCTTCCATTGATGGATTTGTCAATAATTTGTTGCTTATCTATTGTTCAACTTGGCTTCATTTTACATGTGAAAATTAAGAATCTTAAATTTTTATTAGATAGGCTTCATTTTACATGTTGCCGTGAATTTCATGTAATGATTTTTTTGAAATGGTTTAGATTTTAGAAACCCATCTTCATGTAATGATTTTTTAAAATGGGTTAGATTTAAATGTGTTTATGAATGGTTTTGATTCCAAAAATATTAAAATGATAAATGAACCAGCACAATTATTAAAATGGGTTTTTGAATGGGTTTCTAAAATCAATTTTCATGTATTGATTTTCGGAAACTTATCTTTATTTTGTTTAATTTGGTTCCCCTATGTAACTATTTTGTTTATATCATTTGGAGTATTAATTATGTGTTTCACATTCTCTTTTTAACTGTTCTGTTTCTTTACTTAATTATGTTTAATTCAGTTTCATTCTCACTCTTTTGTTTTTCAATTGTGGTAAGTATCTTTTAGAGGTATTTGGTTGTAATCTTTGTTTAAAAAAATAGTACACTTAATTTTATTTAATGAACCTTGGGTTTAATTTTAGTTAGATTTGCCCATTAACATTGATTTCAAGTTTGATTCTTTTTTTGTTGCCTACTAATTGTAATACATAATGCTTCAATTAGAAAATGAGTTATGCATTATCACTGGAATGGAAAATCAAAGGACCATGATCACCCAAAAATGGATACTTCACACGAGGTAAGCTTTAATTGTTTAAAATTTTAATTTTGTTTGGTTTTATAGCCTTCAAAAATTCTCCTTCCTTATAACAAGACTCTTAGTCTTAATAAAGAAAATTATAAATGCTTTCGCTAATTCAATGTGTAGAAGCAATTTCAGTTTCGTATTTGTGAAGTTTTAAGTCGGAGTGATATTACCATTGAGTTTTGTAACACGTGATACCAAAAAAATTGTTGACAGTGCCTTCAGGCACGGGTCATCCCTAGTCTTTTGATATAGCACACGTATATTAATTAATGATGGAATAGTTACTATCTAACTACTACGTGGGTGACAATTTAAATAATCGTATTATTATATTAATATATTTTAAAATCAAAATTGACAAATGGTAACAAAAGATATTATAAAAGCGACTATACACCCTTGGTATAAGTGATGATACATAAGGACATAATTAAATTATTTTTAATCATAATTAAAAAGATTATTATAGATCATAATTATATTTGGGCAAATGCTTCTGCAAGCTCTGGTGAGTTCTTTGTTTCTTCCCTCTACTTTTTCAGTAATTCCATCCTTGGTCCACATATTCCAATCTGTAAACATATTTGGAATAGGGATGTCCCACCTAAGGCTTCTTTTTTCTGTTGGTTGGCCTGGAAGAATAAAATCAAGTCAGCAGAATTTATGTGCAGGATTGGTATTTTAGAACCTTTTATCTCCATCAGTTGCACCTTCTGTAGCTTTGAATCTGAATCTGCTACCCATCTCTTGCTCCATTGCCCTTTTTCTTAGCAGATTTGGTCTTCTATAAGTCATGATTGGGGGCTCTCTTGGTGCATTTAGGATTCAGTAGATGGCCTTCTCCAATGATGGATGAGTGTCAAATTTAAGCATTTTGATAGGTTAATTTGGAGAGCTATCCCACACATTGTCCTTTGGTCGCTTTGGAAACATAGGAACGAATGTATTTTTGCAGAGGCTTTACCCAACTTTTTTGAAACAAATGATTCTATCAAAATCAGATCAGCTCTCTGGCTAAAAGCGTCTATTAAGGACCTTTCCTACTCAGTTGCTGACTTAATCTTCAATTGGAGACAGATCAGAGATGGGTTTCCAAATCAATAATTGGGCTGCTATTGCTGCTTTAGCTTGTTCTGGTTTTGCTGGTTTTTCTGTTATGTTATGGGTCTGCTTGTGGTTGGCTCTGGTTCTGCTATGCCTATGGTTCTGCTATACCTTGGATTGCCATCAGTGGAAGTGTAATGGTTTTTGCTGGTCTGCAACTGAATTGCTCTGCTGCTAGTGCTGAAGATAGGCATCTGCTCTGCAGTTACTGTGTTTGTTATTTGTTTTGCAGTTTAGTTCTTAGCTCTAGTGTAGGTTGGGTGGAAGTCTGTTGCTTTGAGCTCCAATTAGTCTAAAGGCACCTTGGATGTTGATTTCAGCTACAGTAACCAACTGTTACATACAGATTTGTAGAACAATTCCTCTGCTGTTTGGGTGCATCTTTGATGGTCTATTTCTGGTTGAGCTCAATTTCAGTTTTGACTGCTTCATTGGCTGATTCATTGTTCTGGATGCTTTATTTGGCTGCTTCTGTTCAGTTCTGCACTCAACTTTAGTGCTGGTTTGGATTGGTTTTGTTCAGTTTTGGTGTTGAGTTATAGTTATATGGAACCAGGGTGTAGTCTGATCTGTTATGCTTTTCTTGTTCTTATTTTGTTTGTTGGTTTCTCACCAACTGGAGCTTGGACCTTCAATTAGCTCCAAGCTCCTCTTTATTGATGTTCTGTATCTTTTTTGCATCTTTCATCAATAAAGATTTTCTTTGCCGATCAAAAAAAAAAAAAAGATCATAATCAAATATTATCTTGAATCATAACTAAAATAACAATTACAATAAACCATAACTAATATTATAATAAATTATAACTAAATTATAATCAAGAGTCATAACAAAGTAGCATTTGAGATATAACTAAGGACATCTCCACTCATAATCAAAATAACAATCACAAGTTATAATTAAATTATAATTAATATTATAACGAGTCATAATTAAAAATTATAAATTACGTCATATGGCACGCCCTATGATGAAGTGTGTACTACAAAATTTTACTTACAAAAATATATTTTGTATATATATAAGAATAAGAAGATAATCTACAAATTGAGCAATTTGTTGTCCCTTACCCGAAAAAGATAATCAAATCCACGTGGCTCGTTGTAGGAATGTCTAGATAAATTTACGATTATACTCCCAATGGCCATAACACACTGAGGCATGCAAATAAATGTAAAGAAGGCTAATTTGGTAATTGTAACAGGGCCGAAATTTTCGTCCCCTGAGCATTGGCTCCATATATAGGGATAGGGAGGGATAGAAATACTTAAAAGCATGTTTAGTGTAATAAAATATGATTTTTGGTGTATTGGGGTAAAATGGTAATTTTAGCCTAAGGGACAATAGCAGATTTGACACTCCTAAGGGACAATAGCAAATTTGATCCAAGTGGATAATTTCATAATTTCACCAAGTGCTAAAAAATAAGATTTTTTTTTTTTTTTGAACTCCAGAAGATAAGAGATTGACCATTAGAAATTAACTACAAGATAAATTAAGTAATGAGATAAGAAAATGACTGACTATTCACCGTTTAAAACTTGGGAACGTGTGAAATTATTGAAGACTAGTAACCCTCCTAGAATATGGTGGATGTGGAGTGTCCCAAAGGATGAGACTAGATGCATATGTAAGACCATATGTGTGTGTTCTAGGCATCAGTTTGATTATCATTGTGTTGCACTATTTTGTGTGCCACATGCAATATAATGAATTTTTGGAATTTTATTTCTTTTATTTGATTGGAATGAGTTGATAAATATTGAGATGGTTTTGCATATTATGCATGGCTTCAAGCATTCGATCCAAATCATTTCCGCATCAGGTAATATGATTACCCATATAATAAAAGAAATAGTTTTGAAATGATTTGGATCGGATGCTTGAATTACGAATCTTGTCTGGAAAACCCCCCGTCAATTGAGAAGTTACTAGAGTTTCTCAGTATTTATCCACACTCCAAATTCCTAGGCTTTCAAGATAGTAGTCTCAAGATAGATGAATAAAAAGAGAACTTATTGTTTTTTAGTATATCTACACAATGTTAAGCCTGAGCCCTTATATCGGCATATATGGCGAACCATGTATATCATGGTTAGGCCACACCATGTGTACCATGTGTCCCTTATGGTTAGGCAATATGTGGATGGACTATGTGTACCATGTGGCCTTCAATGTTAGGCCACACCATGTGTACCGCATAGTTTCCAAACATCTCCCACTCATCCACACATCCACATCATGTGTTATATGCTTAATCATCATTTCTCAATGTATCATTCAATCCACCCCTCATACAGAAAAACAGATTGTGCGACCTGACGAGAAGGTATAAGGTAGGAGTGTTATATTAAGTCACCATAAACTAACATAACGCATCACTCGAAATATCTCATCTACACCCTAGATTCATTGGATCACACCAGCTCAAATATTTTAAAAACCCCTCACGAGTCATAGCTCATAAACATGCTTGACATCAACATTGTATCTGTACTCATGATTATATCGTGATCTAAAATCCGACACAATCGCCTGGGCAATGAGCTACAATACAAGAATATGATTCTCAACAATCTTCCCTAGCCACTTATGTCAATTCACTCAAACTTGACCGCTTTCCTAGACATGGTCCTTTAGATCGTGTTCATCATGACCCTTGAATGACATGCTAAAGTAACGATATCAAGTCATCACTATATGACATAGTTTCAAGTTCAAGGATATAGAGTATGCCTATTATTGTCCTAACAGGGCTTACATAGTGCTAGAGTAGGGATCCATCTAGCCACTCCCTTAAGTGGTCGATGGTAGCACATATAATATGATATGTATGCTACGGCGGAGTTTCTACTAAATTGGGTCTGTCACTCTCTAACGCCATACGAATCTTAGTCTAGTCGCTATACAAGCACCTAACCTGAGTTTCTTTGCATATTCGTTCATCGAGTGCTTATCTAAGACCTCAAATTCGGCTATATTCAGGCTTCATAAAGCTGTGGATAACTTCATGTCTGACTTTTTTTAAAGTCCCATATTAGCCAATGCTATAACGACATTTTATAATAATAAATCAATTTTGTTCACTTCTCAAGTTATAAAACATTTACCTTGCTTTCTCTCTAAGCGTCAAGATAATTAATGTCTCATCCCGCTCGCTCTACAAGTGCCAGGGTGATCACCAGTGTGAGAAGGCCGATCTAAGCCTGGTGACATCATATACAATGTGTGCTAATAGTATCAATTACGCCATCACTACAACAAAATTGAATTTATACGGCTTGCAATGAATGCTGTAAAAACTCTTTCACGGCATGCACACAAATGCCGTTATATGACATGCCATGGAAAGTTGAGTATCATTTACGACATGTAGGTAAAGTTATAAAAAAGTAATAAATTAAACATTAATGACATACTTTGTATGTCGTATATAATTTTTTACGATATTTTTGTCATGCCATAACTCATCATACTTTCCATGGCATAATTTTGCATGCCGTAGAAGGTTATTTTGAATATATTTATGGCATACTTTATATGTCGCATATATTATTTTACGGCATTTTCTTCCATGTCATAAATCATCACACTTTTCATGACATAATTTTGTATGTCGCAGAAGGTCATTTTTAATATATTTATGACATACTTTATATGCAGTATATAATCTTTTATGGTATTTTCTTGTATGTCATAAATTATTACACTTTTTATGACATAATTTTATATGACGTAGAAGATTATTTTAAAATGTAATATATATATATATATACAAGAATATAACACTGCCTAACAGTATGCGACATTATCTTATAAAATGCAACCTGTGTACAAACCAAGCTGAAGCAACAACTATGAATTAAGTAAAAAAAGCTAATATCCATACACCAAACAACCTGCATACTAACTACCATCCTCAACTTCTATCATATTAAGCTGATAACAACCTCAAATATACAAACCAAGAAAAGAATCCAAATCATAAGGTTCACTAATCTCTAAAATACAACTTTAAACATCCAAAAAGTATAACTACAAATCGTAAATTAATTAGTCTAATATTTAGTCCAAAAGAATGAATTGACTAGAATTGACTCTAAAATATGAAATGTTGCATGCCTGCGCAGTCTGAATTAAAGAGGTTTCAGTTATGATCCTTTCTCCGACCATAATTGACTCTACACGAAGCAAGTTGATATCAATGGAATGAATAGGAACTATAGACACTTCAACTGTTAGCTCGCCCTTAAGAGGATCAGGCATTGAGCACTGCGTGCCAATTTTACCAATTACTTGGAAACCACCTAGTTAGCAACAACTATTGTCAATATGACAATCTTAGTGTAGCAATGAGCTAACTTTAAGAGGTCCCTACCAAATGCAAAACAATAATGATCACCGTTTTGCTAAAAATGTATCAGCAGGCCTTTCGACTTTCATCAACCTTCATGCTTATCAGTGTTTAAAAAAACTATAACTACAAGGTTCGTAAGGACATGGAAGCTGGAAAAATGTTACTTTAGCCCTTTGTAATTCATAAAAACTAGAAAGAGAGGGGAAATGAGAACAAGAAACAACCTGATCTTAGTTCAGGAAGTAATGAATCTCTTTGCGTGTCCTGAGTAATGTAAAATATGACCAGTTCAGGAGACACTGGTTAATCAAGGAGACTAGCTGAAGAAAACACCACAGCAAAATGGAAGCTAATTAAGTACATTGATTATTTTGTACAAGAGAAATCAAGAAATAGAATATGCATGTACCTTTCTCACTCTCAATTATGAACTCCATAGTGGCAGACAATGACTTGTGCAGGTATCTCCTAACTACGCCTATAGTTACCTAGGGAATGCAATTTAAGGAGGAATGACATCTCGCAGCTTATTCCACCTCAAATTGCTGGAAAGAGATAAGAAAAGAAAAATACTGTAAGTAAACAGAAAATTAGAAAACAAAAAACATCAGAGAAAGTGGGCTAGAGTTCTCAAAATTGGAGAAAATGTTTTCCACATGAAGTGGTTGGAAAAAAAAATTTGTTGTATGAATATGTAGAGCATCAATCTAAAGAAGTATTATGGAATGAATAATAAGACATTATATCTAAAGACATGTAGAAAAAAGACTACAATTTTAGGATGTGAATGAGACATACATTTATCAATGTAAACGCACTTCAAATAGACCTTGCTCCAGCAATTAGGAACTAGCTAAATAAAACTTTTAAAAAAAAGTTTATAACAATAGTAATAATAATCCATCCTAGGGGCAATTAGCCCATCCTATTCAGAGGCCAAAAATGCATTCAGACTAATACTATATAACCCATAAAATCATAATAAAAGGACTCTTATCTTTCCATGTTCAATGTCAATTCTAGGACCAACACCATCAACAGCCACCAAAGAGAGAGATGACCATGCTTGTTTCTGGGTCCTCAAATAATAGGGGACAAAGATAATGACCAAGAACACACATAAAAAAGAAATACAAATGGAAAAAGAATAGGTAAGCACGTTTGAGTACATGATACTCCTCTGCATAAGACATATTTTATCCACTAGATTTGGGGATAAGGCTATCATTACCTATGATAGAGCACATTAGCATTCCCATATTAGTATCACACTATTTCTCTAAAAGCTATAACAAATTGTGATGAGAAGTATCAGAAACACATCGCATTCACAAATGTAATGTAGGAATGAAGAAACATCTTTTTGAGATTTATGGAATCTTTAGCCTTGTTCTAGCTTACATCTAACAGCAATGCTATTTTCCAAGTCATTTTAACCTTGGAGATTAGGTCTGTCGTGTCATTGCAATTATCCAATAGGTCACAGATGTGCTAAAAGCTTACATCTAAAAGCGTACTGTGTGCTAAATTTTGAAATTAAATGTACATCATCATATAAAATAGAATCCATACAGGTCCAGATACAGAGGCCCTATGTAGCAGTGACTTCTGATACCATAGTTAACACTTACGCGAAGAGCTATTTTCTTAAGCTTGTTCATGGCAGAAAAGTGTGTCAAGTGGCTGAAGACTGCAGGGTCAAGAGGCTTATCGGGTGCCACTCCATCAACCTGAACCCAAGGATGGCCTACAAAGAAACCAAAGGCTCATTAATGCGCCATTCCAAATGTCTGTAATAAAGCAACACTACTATAAAAACAGTTAAAGGTCACACTTTGACAAATGAAAATATCTCACTTTTATTGAAAGTGCGATAAATAAATAAATAAATAATTAGATTGATATTTTAATCACTCTTGATTTGATTAAGTGTGATAATATTTATTTCTTATGTCACTTTTCAATTAAGTGTGATATATATATATATATATATTTTTTAATCACACCTTGTAATTAACATGTGATTAAAGATCACATAGGAAGAATTAAAAATATCACACTTTTATCAAGTGTGACTAAAAAAATTAAAATAATTTTTTAATCACATTTAATTTAATGAATGAGGTCATACATTTTAAATAAGTGTGACTATATATATTTGTATGGAGTCTAAACCCTAACCATATAGTATATGTTATATAAAGTCTAAACCTAACCTAACACTCCCTCTCACTCTCTCTCACTCTCCTCTCTCTTTATCTCTTCTGTCTCCTACGTTGTCGCCTCTGGTGGCGCCACCGGCGACCACCACCTCCTCCCTCGCCGCCCTCTCTCTCTTCTCATTTTCTCTTCACCGATCTTCATCGGTCATCTACTTCATCTTCTCCACTCTCGTCATCGGTTTCAAAATCCTAACCCTACCTTTGATCTTATTCAATCCCTCCACAAGCCATATGTTCGAATCTAGACCCTACACTCCCCTCAACTGTTTTAGAACTTTTGTCTACAAAGGACTACCATCGAACTCGTCAGAATGACGATCTCGAACGGGCTGATTGCGATGAGAAAGATCAGGTGGTGAGGCACATTTATGCATTGGAAACGAAATCAGATTAGTGTTCCTACTTCAACATGAGATTCTTGTATCCTATCCAATTGAACAGGTGGTTGTTGGTGCTCCTACTTCAGGTTCTTTATCAGAAATAGACATGCAGGTCGCTAATACTAGTGGCACCTTAGTTCTTCACTAGGATGGGATACAAAATGAAAAAGAGTAAGTACACTTGTAAATATAATGATTTGCTTTGATTCAAGTTTTGAGCTATAGCATTAAAGTGTTTTCTATTACTTTTGTCATTTTTTGAGGAAGTGGGTACTTCCTTCTCGTTCTCCTGAGGGAACTAGGATGTATAAGAACAGAGCTCTTAGAACTCCTTTTGTGAAAGTAAGTTACTGAATGGTGGTAAAAATTCAATTCATGGAGTGTCTTTCCATAAACTGAATATTGGTGACCTCTTTCCGACTTACCTAAGTCTACAACTAGATGCTCAGTTTTTATTATTCATCGCTTTCTTTGTAGTCTAGCTCCAATTCCTTCTTGAAAATAGAGATTGATGATCCGACAATTCATGCTATAGAGTTTCTTATAGTTGAGGAAGAACAGAACAAATGGTAAATACCCATTGGTCTATAATTTGCTAGCTTTGTAGCTTCTGTGTAATCTATACCCAAAAAATTTACCTATTTAATTTCTTTAATTTTTCTTAATTCTTTTATTGGTAGGTTCAAAAATGATGGTGGCAACTTTCATGTTCCACTGACAGACAAGTTAATTCCAAATATTTCAGTTCCTGAAGATCTTGTACTGATACAAGCGTATTTGAGGTGGGAAAGGAAGGGTAAACAGATGTATGGTACTGAGGAAGAGAGGGCAAGTAACTAACGCTGGTTTATGAATGGATTAACTCAGACTATTCTTTGCACTAAGACTTTGTATTCAATTATGTGTTTTTTCTTTTCTTCCAAAAGCGGCGACCAATATTTTATGGTGAACAAGTTTTATTGGTTTTCAATTCCCAAACGAAGATCTGGGTTTTTATTTCTGCTCAAATAAGCTAGAAAAATAGCTTTTACAATCTTTTCATTCTCACACTCTGCCTAGTGTTTTAATGTTTCATTGTTTGATATCCCAGCATAAACATGTGGTTCTCGCGAATTTGCCCATACACAAACATATGCCTTATGTTTTGTTGTGGGTGCTGCGAGTATGTATTGAGTTCTTATGTTAAAAATGCTAAGGGTTGAGTATTGATTTCATCTCTCTTGTATTTTCTCTATTTTGGCACAAAACCATCTTCTTTTGTACCAATCTCTGAACTTTTCAAGAGCACTTCTTCAAACAAATTTTTTGAGTTAAACATGTGATAGTTAGCATATTTTCTTCACAAAAGAAATGAAACTTTCCCTTGGTGGAACCCATTTTTCATAAATCTTCTTGTTTTGGACAAAGCACCTTAGAATCTATTTTTGCAGCCCACTTCCAGAAATTCCAGAAAAATGTACAAAATTATTCTGGACCTCTATTTTATGTCAAAACCTTCCTTAAGGTGTTAGCTTTCAACAAAAATTTGTTTCATCGAAAAACATTAAGCGGTTTGCAAGAAAATCAATTTTTCGTAACGATTGAAGGATCTGGACAGAACCTGGACAGCGCTGGAATATTTTCTAAATATCTTAAAATCTGGAAAAGAAATTCCGTTTCTGAAAAATGTTCTAGAAACTAGATCAAATTCCCTACGAACCATAGGAAGGCCAAGTCCAGTGAAGTATCTAAAATAGGCCTTTCATTTTAATCTTTATGCGATACTAAGTCTGGAAATTTTGTTATGTGTGGATGTTTTATACCCTTGAGTTCATGAGATTGCTTATTAGCTTATGATCATATCTTGGCATGATGTTATATGTGTTGTGGTTATGTTATTTACCTTTCTCATCTTAAGAATGCATGCTTATATGGATATTATTGTCTTATAAGTTGGACTAACCTTGATTTTAAAACATTTAATCCAACGGAAAACCTAATTGGGAGGGCATTGGGTTTTCGAGCACTTGAGTAATGAAAAGATGAGAATATGTGATATTTGGATTGTTGGGATGCGTTCCCTATTTGAAAGTTAAAGTCTTGCGCAAGTGATTTTCGGAACCCTTGAACGGAGCGGTTGTATTCGGACCCTAGGTGGTTTGGTGTGAGGAGGGATTTGGGCAAGGCCCTATTTTACCGTCTCTTTTGAGGCCCTGCGGTTGGCGCTACGTGGTATATAACCGTTGGTAGGCATCCGAGGTTAGGTCTACAACAAAGCAGCAAAAGAGGGGGCATACCGAATAATCCGCGTCCGATTCTTGTGGTTGGAACGATGAAATTTCTTTGGGGGATTTCTAGTTGCTAACAATCTAACTCAACCCTTTTATTTATTTATTTGAGTATTATGCTTTACTACTTGATGTTATAATTGTGATTGTATATTGGACTGGGAAAAAGGGGTGGGGTGTGTGTGTGTGTTTACTGGGCATTCAAAGCTCACGGTGTATCATGCCAGGTGACGAAGCGGAACTTATAGCGAGAGACGACAAGCCGGAAAACTTCGAAGACTTTTGGCTATCTTAGGAAGGCTAGAAATTTCCTTTTGTTATTTTGTAAGACTCGTGTGAAGATTTAAGCTTCTTTTGGGATGTAATGTAATAGAACAAACTTTTGAAATTAAAGATATTCGTGGTTGTTATGTACTTATACTTTAATATTTACATGTATGAACCTTATGGTTGCTTATGAGACCTTGTGTCAATACCTTTTAAGATCTGTCAAAAGGGTAGTGCGCTGCCTAAGAAAGCTGGACTTAGAAGGGAGGCTAATCTGACTTGGTTATTGACCATAGGACTCATTAGTGACTCTCCTTTGACTGCAACCAATGGTGTAGAATCGGGGCATCACAACTTGGTATCAGAGCATAGGTTCAACCCTTACCCATGCGTTTCGACCTGCTGTTAGAGACTACCTTGCCCTGACTATGTTAGAATCTTTCTTGACCTATGTTAGGGAATTTCTTCGAATTTCAGGCACACCAACATCAACTCATGAAGACCTACTTCAGAATCGTAAAATGGTTTTAACTTTGAGTAAGGCCTCACATCGCGCAGTAGGGGATACTATTAGGTCTACGCGTCTTCTATCGATTGTCATACCCTCATCTTGTATTCATAACCTTTATTCAATTTCATCATTTTCCAAGATTAAGTCTTGTCCATCTCGTCCTGTTTTATATACTACTATTTGTAAATTCAACCTCCTTTGACCCTTGATTATTTAGCCCAAGACTTCTTGTAAATAATTTCATTTTCTTTACTCGGTGATGAATCTTGGATATTCAGTTTGAAACGCGGATGGCCAACGCAGTTTCAAGTTAAATATCTAGTTTATTCACTACATCTATAACCTTGATCACATTGAAGTTCGAAACCATAACATCATACCGTTCATCCATATTTCAGTTGATCCTGATGTTATCACCATAACTACTTCGTATTCTTCGTCTCCACTTCAATCCAATTTTAGGAATCTCGTAATTATTATTATGAAGTTGTGCTATGTGAACACCCTAGGATAATTAAACTCCAAAATTAGTAGCTTACCCATAAGGAATTGCCTCTGTAATTTTTGACTTACGCCTCACCCCCACTCAAAGAAAAACAAATGGTGGACCCTACTTCGAGACAAGTAATAACATGAGCTTTCAAGCAACAATAGAAATGCAGTACCAGGAAATCGAAACCTTAAGAATGGACTAGTAATCGTGGCTAAAATCCCGAACCATATCAAGAATCAAATTTTGGAGGAGTCTCACCATCTTTGTGGAAGGAGGTAGGATCCAAGGGGATTTGGAGCTTGTGGAAGGAAACTCAACTTCATGAAGATACCCTACTCTGACCTCATCTTAAAAATAGATTTGTTACTCATACCTTAACAATTATCGATAGTTACCAGAAGAAGGAGATGACTTACCCATCCAACGGAGCATGTTTTCAGTTTAAGGGGGATAGACAAGACCCCACGGCTTCAACGAAAGGTAGGACACAGTGGTGCGATCAACTTGCGGGTATGATAACAAGTCTGATTATAAATGAGGAAGGCCAAGGATAAATAGAACTTCCGCACGTAGTATGCAAGTATGCAAATGTATTTCCTATGGAATTACCAGGATTGCCACCAATCCGGGAAGTAGACTTTAGCATCGAGCTACAACCTGAAACTACCCCAATATCCATGGCTCCGTATCACATGGCACCAGTAGAGCTACGAGAATTGAAGACACAACTATAGGAATTGCTCGAGAGAGGATTCATTAGGCTAGGTACTTCGCCATAGGGAGCACCCGTGTTGTTTGCTAAAAAGAAGGATGGGTCGTTTAGCCTATGCATCGATTAATGCCAACTCAATCGAGTCACGATTAAGAATCGATACCCACTCCCAAGGATTGATGACCTTTTTGACCAACTTAGACGCTCAAGGTGCTATTCAAAGATCGGTCTCAGGTCAGGTTACCTTCAACTACGAATCAAGGAGGAGGATATACCAAAAACTGTCTTTCGTACCAGATATGGCCACTATGAGTTTGTAGTAATGCCCTTCGGACTAACCAATGCACCGGCAGTATTCATGAGCCTAATGAATAAGATCTTTAGACCATGCCTTGACTAGTTTGTAGTAGTGTTCATTGATGACATCTTGGTATATTCAAGGTCTGAAGAAGAGCATGAGCAACATTTAAGGACTGTCCTTCAAGTTCTTAGGGAAAATAGGTTATATGCCAAGGCAAGTAAATGTGAGTTCTGGTTGAATGAAGTGAAAATTCTTAGGGCATGTGGTATCAGAGAATAGGATTGCGGTGGATCCAACCAAGGTAGAGGCAGTATTAGATTAGGGACAACCAAAAACCGTGTCAAAAATTCGCAGCTTCTTAGGATTGGTCGGTTATTATCGGAGGTTCATCCAAGATTTCTCCAAACTAGCTAAACTAATGACTCGCTTGACGCAAAAAGGAGTAAAGTATGAGTGGGACGAAGCTTGCAAAAAATCCTTCCAAGAGCTAAAGAAGAGGTTAACTAGTGCGCCAATCTTGACCATCCCAGAACGAGATGAAGGGCACACTGTGTATTGCGATGCGTCTAAAGAAGGATTAGGTTGCGTACTCATGCAGAATGGAAAGGTAGTCACATATGGATCCAGGCAGTTAAAACCTCACGAGCGCAACTACCCCACGCATGACTCGGAGTTAGCAGCCGTAGTTTTTGCCCTAAAGCAGTGGCGACATTACCTGTACGGGGAACAATTTGAGATTTTCATAGATCACAAGAGCCTGAAGAATCTATTCACGCAGAAGGACTTTAACTTGAGACAGAGACGATGGATAGAGTATCTTGAGGATTTCCAGTTCACTCTCTCATATCACCCCGGTAAAGCCAATGTAATAGCAGATGCTCTAAATCGCAAGACCAGGGGGATGATGGCTAAGATCTCCGTCAAGGAATGGGATATGGTTAAGACACTCAATGAGTTCAGGATCCAAGTAAAATCTCAAGATACAAGAGCATATCTTAGTGCGCAGAAGGCGATGCCTAAGTTGATGAATGCGGTCATGGAGGCCCAGAAGCACGATCAAGAGGTAGCCTACATCAAGGGACGTCTGGAATCAGGAGAGCCCATGCCCGATTGGGTAATTCACCCCAATGGGAGTTTAAGATACCAAGGCATGTTGTTTGTACCAAGTGACGAGTTACTTAGAGAAAGGGTACTGAAGGAATGTCATCATTCTGCATTCGCGATACATCCAGGAGGGACTAAAATGTACCAAGATTTGAAGAGGCAGTATTAGTGGAATGGAATGAAGAAGGAAGTGGCTAAATTTGTAGCAAGATGTTTGACATGCCAACAAATGAAGACGAAACATCAGAAACCAAGGAGAATGTTGCAACCTCTACCGATAGTCGAATAGAAGTGGGAGTACGTGATAATGGATTTTGTAACGAGGTTACCTAAGTCACCCAGAGGGCACGATGCTATATGGGTAATAGTGGACCACCTCACCAAGTCAGCGCATTTCTTACCCTATAAGATGACCGACACTTTAGAGTCTATGTGCAGACTCTACATTGGGGAGATCATTCGACTACATGGAATTCCGGTATCTATTGTGTCAGATCGTGATCCACGATTCACCTCTCGATTTTGGGGAAGCCTGCAGGAAGCTCTTGGTATGGAGCTATCTTTTAGCACCGCCTTTCACCCACAGACAAATGGACAATCTGAGTGCACTATCCAGACACTCGAAGATATGCTAAGAGCGTGCGCGATGGATTTTCAAGGAAGTTGGGAACGACACCTACCCCTAGTTGAACTCGCCTACAACAACAACTTTCAAGCTAGCATCGGTATGGCGCCTTTTGAAGCATTATACGGACGACGTTGCAGATCGCCGATTTGTTAGACGGAAGTGGGTGATGCAAATCTGATAGGACCTAAACTTGTTCTAGAAACTACTGAGAAGGTCAAATTAATCCAACAACGGTTAAAGACTGCCCAAGACTGCCAAAAGAATTATGCAGACAAGAGGAGAAGACCATTGATGTTTGAAGTAAGTAGCCACGTGTTTCTAAGGTGCAACCCAGGCGTGGAGTCGTACATTTTGGGAGAAAAGGGAAGCTATCGCCACGATATATTGGACCTTTTGAGGTATTAGAAAGAGTGGGCGAAGTAGCATATAGATTAGCTCTACCCCCGCAGTTAGCAGGGATACACAACGTCTTCCATGTATCTATGTTGAGAAAATACATTGCTAACCCGACACACGTCCTCAAATGGGAAGAGATCAGTCTTGACAAAGATATTACGTTTAAAGAAGGATCGCTAGCAATAAAGGATCGTCAAGAAAAGAACCTTAGAGGCAAGACAATTCACTTGGTGAAAGTGCTATGGCGTCATTGGGGAGTTGAGGAATCTACTTGGGAACGCCAGGATTGGGTGAAGGCAAACTACCCCGAGCTTTTCGAAGGCAGTATATAGTTGAATTTCGAGGACAAAATTGTTTTAAGGGGGATAGGTTGTGAAGCCCCTGAAATATGTATTCCCTAATGTTGAATTATTTTCTTAAAGCCCCTCGGTTACTAGAATTTATTCGAATCTTGTTGGTTAGCATTACTATTTTATTTTTATCGAAACATGAATTACCCAAGCCGGATTAGGTTCCCTAACCTAATTTAATTCTACCTAAGTTACATGTATTTAACTCCAAGCCCTCACTCTTTATTTAAATTCAAAACTTGCCCCAAAAACTAGTACTTGTACCTTGTACCTTGAAGTACCATCAATCATGTAAGATATATATGTATATATACACCTTGAGGAGTGTGCCCTAGGACCAAAATTAATAAAAAAATGGCCCTTCACCCTTCCCTATGGCCGGCCTTTCTAGGAGGAAGAGAGGAGACAATTTTCAAATATATCATCATGAAATTCTAGAAAGAAACACAACCTAGTACCCTAGACCTAGGATGCTAATTCCTAAACTAGTTCCATTTTAACTAAGTATTGCCAAATCCTTGAGTAAGCCTCCCAAATCATCCCTATTTCCTTTAAAACTTCAAACAAATCCTAACCTTTCCACCCATTTCCAACTAATGGGCTTTTAGGACTTTTTACCCCAAAATTTGCCTATAAATACCAACCTCCCCTAAGCTTGGCAAGCACCAAAAACACCACACCACACACACACATTCAGTTAGAGAAAGGAGGAGAGCAAGAGAGAGAAGTCTAGAAGAGAAGAATGAGGAAGAATAGAGCTTTCTTGTGCAAGCTTAGTAGGTAAGCCACAAACACAACCTTCTCTTTCATTTTCCTTTTTTTCAATACATGTTTCTAAGGGTTCTAAATAATGTTTTCAGATCTTTTATTACTGAGTTCTCGTGTTAAAAATGCTAAGGGTTGAGTATTGATTCCATCTATCTTGTATTTTCTCCATTTTGGCACAAAACCATCTTTTTCTATACCAATCTCTCAACTTTCCAAGGGCACTCTTTCAAGAAAATTTTCTGAGTTAAATATATGTTAG
>NW_021025971.1:716149-759393 GCF_004153795.1 Camellia sinensis
TCTTGTGATGATGACTCATTAAATTCTGTTAATTGGCATGCTAGACTTGGTCACATAGGTAAAGATAAAAAGAAAACCAATTGAGGCATCTTGCTAATGTAAGTCTGCCTGTGTGTGAACCTTGTTTGGCAGGAAAAGCCTATAAAAAGGCTTTTAAAAAGTCATCTAGGGCTTTATATCCTCTAGAGTTAATTTACTCTGACATTTGTGAACCTATGAATGTAAAGACACGCCATGGCACTTCTTATTTCCTCATATTTATTGATGATTACTCACGATTCACTTATGTCTATTTGATCTCACATCGCTTTGAGGCATTGGATTGCTTCAAGCACTTTACTGCACTGGTTGAGAATCAAATAGACAGGAAATTGAAAATTATTCGAACAGATCACATCAGTTTCTAGGACTATGTGTGGAAAAGAGGATACACATGCAATTAACGATTCCAGGGACTCTGCAACAAAATGGCGTAGTAGAGAGACGGAATCGCACTTTACTTGAAATGGTTAGATCGATGATGGCGCAAGCCAACCTCCCTATATGTTTTTGGGGGAATTCTCTTTTGACTGCTGCCTACATCCTTAACTGTGTGCCGTCAAATTCAGTTCCAATAACTCCATATGAATTATGGAAAGGCACAAAACCACATTTGGAGCATTTGCAGCCTTGGGGTTATGCGGGTTTTGTTCACAATACTTCTAATAAGTGTAGCCCGACTTTTCGTGCCCCATTTCGGAAGATGAATAAGCCCTACAGTATCGGACTCTCACAGTTCTGAATCTGATCGCACAAGTGCAATGTGAAATAAATAAACACCAAAGAGTCCAAATTCGACAAATCTTTTGAAAAATAGATTTTGAATCAAATTGCCAAAAATGGACTATTTTGCCAGATACTGAGTCGCAACCTAAATATTTTTTTGGAAAATTTAGGAAACCCATGACTCATGCCAAAGGCCACATGTCCGTCATTACCAAGATTGTCTCGGCTCGGGAACTTGGGTACGAGAGGGGAAAGTTATGAATTGAGCACCCCTGCTTGTCCGATCAAAGATCGACCTTTCTCACCCACAAAAAAAATTGTCATTTGCCTTTCCTCCAAGTTTTTAGCATAAAAGTTTTCTCACAATTTTTTTGTTTAATCCTATCAAAATCATTTCCTAGAAAAAAAGGAATAGAATTTTAATATGTATATATATATATATATATGTAGAGCATTTATAATGAGAGCCTATAGAACAAATCTAGTTCGCACGTGCTTATCCTTCTTGTTTATGACAAAAATTCTACTGAGGTTTGTGAGACTTTGCCAAATAAATCCAGCCCAAACCAACGTAGTGTGCCTCTTTAGTTTATCAGCCCAAACCATCATATAACTCTGTGCGACTCTGCCAAATAAATCCAACTGCATTCCTAGTAATACTTTAAACAAATGTATAATCCAAAAGCTGAGGTCTTTTTCTTTTTCCTTTCTAACAGAAACAAAGAAAACGGCTTTTAACTCCATTACATGAGTGCGAATGCGCACACACAGTTTTCAATGAATGTGAGCTTAAAATGCAATCAGAGTGTGGGAGGACAAGCTATGACGAAGGAAAATAAACTCCATGTGCAATTATAACTTTGGCTAAATGATAACCAATCCAAGTCCCTAAGATTTCCAAATCAAATTCTATTCTTTAGTTTTAATATGTTGAAGAACTTCTCACTCCTTAGTTATTTTCACCTTCAGTCCCCTCATCTTCCTCCAAAATTTGATCCTAAATAATCCAAAAACTATTTTAACTTTTAGATGGGATTCTTTTATTTAGCCTCCCAGTTGATTTGCTCCAAAATTCACCTAAGGTTTAGGAGTTTAGTTTAGTGTAGAGACTGAAACAAACCACCTCCAAATTAAAACATCCATTATAATTATATCCACACACCTGACGGTATTGTTGCCGGGGTAGGGACATTACTCGCAGTTAGTGAAGACATCCTCATGCACAATGACAGAATGACCTAAAAATGCAACGTTTTATAACTTAATAATAATAATATCGATACATACTCGCAGCACCCACAACAAAACATAAGGCATATGTTTGTGTATAGGCAAATTCGTGAGAACCACATGTTTATGCTGGGATATCAAACAATGAAACATTAAAACACTAGGCAGAGTGTGAGAATGAAAAGATTGTAAAAGCTATTTTTCTAGCTTATTTGAGCAGAAATAAAAACCCAGATCTTCGTTTGGGAATTGAAAACCATTAAAACTTGTTCACCACAAATATTGGTCGTCGCTTTTGAAAGAAAAAAAAAAACATGTAATTGAATACAAAGTCTTAGCACAAAGAATTTTCTGAGTTAATCCATTCATAAACCAGCGTTAGTTACTTGCCCTCTCTTCCTCAGTACCATACATCTATTTACCCTTCCTTTCCCACCTCAAATACGCTTGTATCAGTACAAGATCTTCAGGAACTGAAATATTTGGAATTAACTTGTCTGTCAGTGGAACATGAAAGTTGCCACCATCATTTTTGAACCTACCAATAAAAGAATTAAGAAAAATTAAAGAAATTAAATAGGTAAATTTTTTGGGTATAGATTACACAGAAGCTACAAAGCTATCAAATTATAAACCAATGGGTATTTACCATTTGTTCTGTTCTTCCTCAACTATAAGAAACTCTATAGCATGTATTGTCGGATCATCAATCTCTATTTTCAAAAAGAAATTGGAGCTAGACTACACAGAAAGCGATGAATAATAAAAAGTGAGCATCTAGTTGTAGACTTAGGTAAGTCAGAAAGAGGTCACCAATATTCAGTTTATGGAAAGACACTCCATGAATTGAATTTCTACCACCATTGAGTAACTTACTTTCACAAAAGGAGTTCTAAGAGCTCTGTTCTTATACATCCTAGTTCCTTCAGGAGAACGAGAAGGAAGTACCCACTTCCTCAAAAAATGACAAAAGTGATAGAAAACATTTTAATGCTATAGCTCAAAACTTGAATCAAAGCAAATCATTATATTTACAAGTGTACTTACTCTTTTCCATTTTGTATCCCACCCTAGTGAAGAACTAAGGTGCCACTAGTATTAGTGACCTGCATGTCTATTTCTGATAAAGAACCTGAAGTAGGAGCACTAACAACCGCCTGTTCAATTGGATAGGATACAAGAATCTCATGTTGAAGTAGGAGCACTAATCTGATTTCGTTTCTAATGCATTAATGTGCCTCACCACCTGATCTTTCTCATCGCAATCAACCTGTTCGAGATCATCATTCTGACGAGTCCGGTGGTAGTCCTTTGTAGACAAAGGTTCTGAAACAGTTGAGGGGAGTGAAGGGTCTAGATTCGAACATATGGCTTGTGGAGGGATTGAAGAAGATCAAAAGTAGGGTTAGGGTTTTGGAACCGACGACGAGAGTGGAGAAAATGAAGTAGACGACCGATGAAGATTGGTGAAGAGAATATGAGAAGAGAGACAGGGCGACGAGGGAGGAGGTGGTGGTCACCAGTGGCGCCACTAGAGGCGACAACATAGGAGACAGAAGAGAAAGAGAGAGGAGAGTGAGAGGGAGTGTTAGGTTAGGTTTAGACTCTATATAACATATACTATATGGTTAGGGTTTAGACTCCATACAAATATATATAATCGCACTTATTTAAAATGTATGGTCTTATTCATTAAATTAAATTAAATGTGATTAAAGTGTGATATTTTTAATTCTTCTTATGTGATTTTTAATCACATGTTAATTACAAGGTGTGATTAAAATATATATATATATAATCACACTTAATTGAAAAGTGACATCAAAAATACATATTATCACATTTAATCAAATCAAGTGTGATTAAAATATCAATCTATTATTTATTTATTTATTTATCACACTTTCAATAAAAGTGAGATATTTTCATTTATCAAAGTGTGATCTTTAACTATTTTTGTAGTAGTGTCTTTTATAGCTTCTAGTTTATGGGAAATAAAAAATAAAAAAAAAATTCTCATATCTTACTAAAAATTTGTAAATATTTAAGAATTTTCGTTTTTATTATTTATAATTAAAATATAATTTTCCTAAAGAATGAGAGGGTTTAGGACAAAAATAGGTATGGATTTAAAATGAGAGGGAGTGTGGCGCAAGTTTTTAAATAATTTTCATATACTTGGAAGGAAAATATTTTTAATTTTCTAAAAAAATACTAAATTCAAAAAAATATAAAATTTAATATTTTACGGCATGAAATGTATGTTGTCTTAAGTGCAAATATTTTATAACATATTTTTGTATGCCGTGAAAATATACATTTTTTACAACATACTTTTGCATGTCATAAAAAAATCGAATTGAATTTTTTTTTTTTTTAAGTTTTCACGACATTCATTAGCATGTCGTGTAAAGTTATAATATTTTACAACATAAAATATATGTCGTCTTAAGTGTAAATATTTTATGACATATTTTTTGTAAGTCGTGAAAACATATATTTTTTACAACATACTTTTGTATGCTATAAATATATGAATTAATGACTTACATGATATGTATGTTATTATTGACAAAACATTAATGGCTTGCACACAAAAAAAAAAAATCGTAGAATGTACTAACTACGACATGCATTTAATGCATGTAGTAAATATGATGTCGTAAATAGTTAGTTTTGTTGTAGTGCATAAAACCACATGAATAAATAATTATGCATAAGATACTCAAAAAATATCCAACAAATTCAATGAGGTATCCACAAAAACATCAAATCCTACGAAGTCCTGAACTCCTAATATGAGTTTGGAAAACGTCTCTAGCAGTGGCTTTAGTAGTGGATTAGTTACCATCCTGCTAGTGGAGATATGCTGTAGGACTACCTTCCCTCGTGCAACCACATCTTGAATAAAGTGAAATCGAATGTTAATGTGTTTGGTTCTACCATGATACTTGAGATCCTTAGAATATGCCAAAGCTATCATACTGTCAACATAGATCATAACGGCTTCATCTACAAGAACCGTGATCTCAAGGCTCTACCTCAACCAAACAGCCTCTTGTACTGCTGCTGAACAAGCAACGTACCATGATTCCATCGTGGACAAAGAAATGCATGATTGCTTCTTACTACACTAATAAATAACTACTCCTCTAAATAAGGACGAATAACCAGTGGTAGACTTGTGCTCATCTTTATTAGTAGCCTAGTCTGCGTCACTGTATCTCTTTAGTCTCAAATCTCCACCCTGATAGCAAAGAAAGAGATCCATCGTCCCACGAAGATAATGAAAAATCCTCTTCACTGCTTGCCAGTGAACAAGTCCTGGGTTGCTCTGGTAACGATTGACCAATCCCATTGCAAAACATATGGTGGTCGAGTACACATCATAGCGTACATAAGACTACCAACTACACCGCATAGGGAACTTTTGCCATTTGTTTCTTTTCCTCATCTGTCTTAGGGCAAAAGTCAATGCTCAGATTACATCCCTTCTCAATTGGAGTGTCAATGGGTTTAGAATAGTGCATACCAAATCGTTCCAAGATCCTGTTAATGTAACTCTCTTGAGACAAACCAAGAAGCCTCTTAGAGCGATCTCTCAAGATCCTAACTCTAAGCATGTAATATGCCTCTCATATGTCCATCATTTCAAAAATAGAGGATAACTATTCTTGAGTGGCGGCAATCATCTCTATGTCATTTTCAACTAACATAATGTCGTCATCATACAATGTTAGAATAAGGAAACTCTTTCCTGATTGTTTGACATATACAATGGTTTTCCTCCATCATCTCAAACCCAGTTGAAACGATGGATTTATGGAATCTAAAGTACCATTGTCTAGATGATTGCTTTAAGCCATAAATGGAACGTTTGAGGCAATATACTTTGCGCTCTTGTCCATTGACCTCAAATCCTACTGGTTGATCCATATAGATCTCCTCATCTAGTTTTCCATTGAGAAATGCAGTCTTAACATCTATTTGGAAAAGTTCCAAATCCAAATGCGCGACAATAGCTAGAATTAGGCAAATAAAGGCAAATCTCACCACCGAGAAGAATGTCTCATCATAATCTATACCCTCTCTTTGGGTATAGTTCTTTGCCACGAGACAGGCTTTGTATTTATCGATTGACCCATCAGCCTTGCACTTAATTTTGAAGACCCATTTGTTACCAATGGTCTTGTGCCCAGGTGGAAGGTCAACCAACTCCCAAACTTGGTTCCAAGCCATAGAACTCATTTCATCCTTTATAGCAGTTGTCCACTGATTAGCTTTAGGTGAAATTAATGCTTCCTCATAGGAAGCAGGCTCATCAAGATCCAACAGAGTACACATGAAAGATTCTCCCTCAATCTCATAATGGCGATAAGGAATGGTTCCATGTTCACTTCTACATAACTGGGATCCTAGTGAGTTATTGTCTAGTGAAACACTCCCACTAGGAGGCAAATCACTCCCACTATCTTTGTCGATTTCAAGATAACTCTTTAATTCTCCACCACTACTAGATGGTGTGATTTCCTCAGAATCTTGTAACTCAAATAGTGCAAGATCTTTCTTTACTTCACTAATACTAGGAAATTCATTCTCAATGAAATTGACATCTCATGACTCATTTTCAGTCATTCCGCCATTAGGGTGTTCACCATACATCACATAACACTTTGAGCATTCGGAGTATCTAACAAATACTTATTTATTTGCTCTAGGGCCTAACCTCTCATGCTTATTGTAGACACCCCATTTTTAACCGCCTTTAAGACTTGGGCGCCTCAGGTTGATCACTCAATGATGAAAGTTATGTTGTATACATGTTCGATTTCTTTAGCAAGAAGAGCTTCTAAGTCCCAACCTTACACCCCATTTTGACAAAAAATATTTTAGACCTTAAAACCCTCTCTTTCAAAATATTTTTTCAAATGTTTCTACGATGTTCCGAGGCTCACATTTTGTTTAAAAGTTGCACTTTTCAGTAAACCGAGCAAGGACAAAGTGGAAATAAATGGAAGAGAGGTGAACTCTTTGAAAAATATTTAAAACCTCTTATTTATAGGTTTGGAGTTGAACAAAATTGGAGAAGAGGGAAGAAAACTAGATGGGAAAGAAGTTGGGTATCAAACTGTTAAGGGAGAACTGAGCAGCCTTCACTAAATCAGGCCTATCTCTTTGTACACCTAGACTTTAGTTGTGAGGCCACAACCATTGGAAAGTGGACTTCCAAGGCTTCAATATAGACTCAAGAATCTCTTAAAGCCAAGTCCGGATGAGGGAGATATATCCATTTGAAGTTAGGCATCAATCCGGTTAAAATAGAAATGAGCAACCTTCACTAAAATAGGCATATCTCTTTGAACACTTATAATTTAGATGTGAGTTTACCACCATTGGAAATTAAACTTCCGGGGCTTCAATTTAGACTCAAGAATGACCTAAAACCGGGTCTGGATGAAGGAGATGTGCCTTTTTGAAGTCAGGCATGGAAGCAGATTTTTGGTAGCCGGCAATTTACACTTCTGGCCTACCAGCTACTGGTGAAAAACACAGATATTTTTGGCCAGCTGTCCCCCAAAAGCTCCATCTGTTCCAGGCATGATATTTCCGACCTGTGAGGCTATTTTTCCATATGTAGGAGACCTTCCTTCATGGTTTAAGATTACAAAAAAATTCAAAACCTCAAATTCTTGAAATTCTCTCTTTATCTCTATCTCTATCATGTAACCTATACACCCTCTCTCTACACTTCATAAACCAATATTGGAGCTCTCCTTGTTCAGATTATTGAGTCTAAATTTCAACCCTTGATAGTGAGAACTTGTTAGTTTGTGAACAAAAGTGTTATTCCTCTTCAAGAGGTATAATTTTGGGCATCTTTGCACTTCTTCTTTTCTATCTTTTCTTGTTGATTTTGAAGTGTTTTTCAACTATTTTTATGGGATGAAGCTTGTAGTTTAAGGCTATTAAAGGTAGAGGGGTTAATCACTCTTCTTTGAACTTTGTTCTCTGAGCCTTTACACTTGTGTTTTCCATCTCTTCATCATCTTTTTTGGAGATTTTTACCTCTGATATTTAGAGGTTTTCAGAGGTTAAAAAAGTAGTTTTGAAGTCCCAAAAATGGATGGGTTAACCACCCCTCCTTTGGCTTGTTTACTAGCTTAAATTGCTCAATGTTTTAGCTACTTTTGTATTCGTTCCAGCACATTTTTGTACTGTTTTTGGGCTATTTTTGGACTGTCTAAACTCAGAAATTTTGAGCTGAAACTCGTGGTTTAAGGCCAATAAGGGTGGAGCGGTGGCTCACCATTCCTTCTACCTAGCTTCCAAGGCCTTTACCTTTGTGTTTCCCACCTTGTTGTCATCTTTTTTTTTGAGCTTTTAAATACTGAATTTTATAGTTATTTCAGTGGCTAAAAACACTTTTTGAAATCCAAAATTAGAGGGGTTAGCCTCCCCTGCTTGTGTCTTGTTCACTGGCTTACATAGCTCTATGTTTTAGCTTATTATTCTAACTATTTTTGTCTTAATTCCAACATGTTTTAGGACTTATTTAGCACTATTTTAGGACTGTTTTTAAGTGTTCATTGCATTTGAGCCTTATATTGCATGCTTGTAGTGTAATTGTCCTCATAAGTTTGGTATTTTAGGCCTTACCACCTTATTTAAGTTGATTGCATTTATTTAGTGCTTTTCTTACTTGTTCTCATATTTAATCACCTTTGCAACCTCCCTCATTTCTTGACTTTTTCTTTGCTTTGAAAGTAGTTTCAAATTCTTTGTTTGTTTAAGCATGAAATTGAGGTGTCATGCTTAATGGTTTAATCCATTTGGGGGTTCATTGCCAATAGTATGATGTCTCTTTTATGCCCAAAGCAACACTTGGTTTGAGCCCTCTTTCCATTAAAGGACTTAAATTCACTTGTGGACTCAATTGACTAAAGAATGGATGGTAATCTAAAATGAAGTAATAAAATTGAGGCTAAAAAGAGAGCAAGATAATAATTTGGTTTTGGGTTCAATCGGACATTAATTGAACCCTTGAGTCTTGAATCGTTTCATACTCATTAGGGATGAAAATGGTTCAAGATTCATTGTCAACTACTTCTCTTGATCTTTCATGATAGGGAGATGGTTTTGAGAGTCTTGTTTTATTGCATTCATTGAATTTGCACACATGATTCATAAGCCATCATGCAATGAAATTGCATCTATTGGTGGTTTGTGAATTGAACTTACTATTCCTTTGAGCTGTTCAAATGATAAGGAGGGGTAAATTGTGCAAACAAACCCTTGGGAATACACTGTCTCTGCTCTATTTGCTCTCTGTTGCAACAGGACAATCCAGTCAGCAATGTCCAGTAGGCCATCATCAGTGGATGGTAGGCTCTCTGCCGGTCACCAGTGCAAAATCCAGTAGTGTACTTTTGAAGAAGAACAGAGTTAGTTTTGAGGTGGAAATCAATGCAAGTGTTCTACTATGTAATAGAGGCATCTGGTAGCAGAAACAGTGGCTTTTTTGGGTGGAAAGTCCATGCATGCATGCGCATTCCTCGTTTCTCGAGACAGAGTAATTAGAATAGCTAGCTTAGCACCCTTTTCATGTTGTATTCATGCAAAAAATTATTTAATTTGTTGTAATAATTAGTTAGCTAGAATAATTAATTAATTTCTTGTAATAATTAGTTAAGTAGTTTAGCTAAATTATTCATTTGGGTTTGTAATAGTTAGTTAATTAGCTTAGTTTTGATTAGTTAGCAAGTTAGTTCATTCAGACTCTCCTTTGTGAGAGCGCAATGTTATAATAATGTGTATGTCTTCCAACCCCACGTCTTTCTCCCTTTTATTTACTAGCTTATGATGGTTAACTTAGAGCATCATGTTTTGTTTAGCATTCTCCATGTTTGCATCCACTTGTATTGTATGTACCGAGGCTCGGTTCATCATTCTAACTTGCATCGTTAGTTAAATACTTCTTTGAATACGTGTTTAGACGGCATGCTATTTACTTGATTCATATGCTATATTAGTAGCCGAGCCTATTTAGATTGCATATCGTATGTGTTGCATTAGTCATGTTGCATAGTTAGGAACATGCATTTTTCTAACTCTTTTGTTTATTTTGGCTTGGAGTACTAGGTGAGCCTTTTACTTGCTTTAGCATATTTCATGAGTGTGATTGTTGCCATGTCTAGCATGCTTGCCATGAGGCTAATTGCTTAAAAGCTATAATTTCTTGAATGCCAACGAATGAAGGCTAGTTGCTTGAATTGAAAATTTTTGAGTAATGTTTATATGCGATCACTTTTTCAAGTGGTACATATTTGAAACAATTTTCAAAATGAACATGAATCAAGTGTTCCAAATCTTGCAAAAAAATCTATACTTGTGTGTATGCGCATCACATAGTAATGTTAGCCTAATAAACCGGAACAAGAGCATATAATGTAAATAAGATTCATATCATGATCAGTAGAGGTCGATCTTTGATCAGGCGAGCGGGGGTACTCAATTCATGACCTTTCCCTCTTGTACCCAAGTTCCTGAGCCAAGACAATCTTGGTAATGATGGACATATGGCCTTTGGCACGAGTCATGAGTTTTCTAAATTTTTTAAAAAAATATTTAGGTTGCGACTCAGTATCTGGCAAAATAGTCTATTTTTGGCAATTTGATTCAAAATCTATTTTTCAAAAGATTTTTCAGATTTGGACTCTTTGGTGTTTATTTATTTCACATTGCACATGTGAGATCAGATTCAGAACTGCGAGAGTCCGATACTATAAGGCTTATTCATTTTCTGAAAAGGGGGCACGAAAAGTCGGGCTACACTTATGAGAAGTATTGTGAACAAAACCCGCATAACCCCAAGGCTGCAAATGCTCCAAATGTGGTTTTGTGCCTTTCCATAATTCATATGGAGTTGTTGGAACTGAATTTGACGGCACACAGTTAAGGATGTAGGCAGCAGTCAAAAGAGCATTCCCCCAAAAACATATAGGGAGGTTGGCTTGCGCCATCATCGATCTAACCATTTCAAGTAAAGTGCGATTCCGTCTCTCTACTACGCCATTTTGTTGCAGAGTCCCTGGAATCGTTAATTGCATGTGTATCCCCTTTTCCACACATAGTCCTAGAAACTGATGTGATAAATACTCACGTCCTCGATCTGTTCGAATAATTTTCAATTTCCTGTATATTTGATTCTCAACCAGTGCAACAAAGTGCTTGAAGCAATCCAATGCCTCAAAGCGATGTGAGATCAAATAGAGATAAGTGAATTGTGAGTAATCATCAATAAATGTAAGGAAATAAGAAGTGCCATGGCGTGTCTTTACATTCATAAGTTCACAAATGTCAGAGTAAACTAACTCTAGAGGATATAAAGCCCAAGATGCCTTTTTAAAAGGCTACTTATAGGCTTTTCCTGCCAAACAAGGTTCACACATAGGCAAACTTACATTAGCAAGATGCCTCAATTGGTTTTCTTTAGGTAGCCTAGTCATTTTATCTTTACCTATGTGACCAAGTCTGGCATGCCGATTAACAGAATTTAATGAGTCATCATCACAAGAAACATAAGAATATGAGGAAAAATCCAAATCTAGTGTAAAAAAACCATTGGAAAGAAAACCATATCCATACAATACTTTATTTACATAGAAATCCAACTGATCGCCATCAAAATGAAAACTAAAACTAAATCCTAACAAAACAATAGCTGATAAAAGATTACATTGGACACCAGGTGCATAAAGCACATCATAGAGGAGTAAGGTGCGCTCCAGACGTGTCTTGACCTAATAAGAACCAACTCCAAGGACATCCTCACGAGTTCCATTACCCAAGGTAACGTACTGCCTACCAACAGGTATCTTTCCATAATCCACAAACACAACCCTTTCTCTGGTTATGTGGTGGGTTGCTCCTGAGTCTACAATCCAACCATGGAGGGAATTAGCAATACATATAAGTGAACAAACACATGTATTGAAAGAGTTAAGGAAAAGGTCTACTTTCTTTGCATCAGGGCATTCCCGAGCACAATGATCTAACTTCCCATAATTATAGCACTTGACTTTGGTTTTATCTGTGTTTCCAGAGTGCTTGCCTTGACGGCGTTTCATCACATTACCTTGCTTAGGACCAAGGTTACCAGCTGCACTACCACATCTTCCTTGTTTGTTGCGCTTAGGCCTGAATGCCTTACGCTGCCCATCTTAAGCGCGAAGGACAGTGTTGCAGTGCGACCCAAAGTGCTTTGCTTCAAGCTCAAGGTGGCGAAAAATATTAGCAAAATTTTTAACATTCTCATTGTGTGCAAGAACAAGTTGCATTTGCCCCCATGAATCAGGCAAAGAACATATCACAGTTGTAACCTGCTGCTAATCAGTAAAAATATTACCAACTGCCTTCAAATTGCGTGTCATGGCTGACATAGCTCTGAGATGCTCAACCATTGAGTGTTTTGGATCCACAGCATATTGCTCAGAGCATGCAACCTAGTTGCAGATGTGGTCCCATAGGTAATTTTCAGTTGATTCCATATATCATGAGCAGTGGGGCTTACCTCAAACTCCCCAATAAGATCATTGTGCATGTTGCTACGCATAGTATAGCACACAGATCTCTCCTGACCCATTTCTCATAGTTTTCCATGTCACGGTGATGTTGGGCAATGGTTCCTTCTTCAGGACAGATCATAAGGGTGGTCAAAGTATCTACTACTTCTTGTTCATTAAGCAAGTATTGAATTTTTCTGTGCCATATATCATAAATGGACCCATCCAATTTTTCTTCTTTCATGAGGTTAGCAACAACATTCTTAAAGTCCATTTCATTGATGGTATTGCACAGGGTTTGACATTAGCACACATTTTTTAATTTTAAATTTTATTCCTAAAACATAATTGGCTTACAATATTTTCACTTACATAGATAAATCAAAAATTTTGCTAAGCTCATAATCATCTCTCTCTATATGAGTTCAAATATAGCACCCAATTAATTTTTGAATAAAATTACATAAGAGGGAAAGCCATCTCTTAAATCCACAACATGAAACCATGCATAATCTGTGACACCCCAAATTCTACTCTAAAAAAAAAAATTGAAATCAAGGTAACATCACTACAAAGTCCTTTTGATCAATAACCAAGTAAGATCCCAAGAAGGTTAGATGAGTCAATATAGCCTCATTTCTAAGTCCAACGACCTTAGATAGTAGAACTATCTTTTTGATAGATTTTAAGAGGTATTAACATAAGGTCTCATAAGTAACGCAAGGATAAAACATCCCCTTAGCTTTTCTTTACTTTAGGAAAATTAGTGGTTAGAGAGGGATAATAAACAAAGTTACAATATTAAAAGGAGTCACCAAATTATACACAATAGTTAAAATGATAGGAAAAAATAACTTTCCAAAATTTCCTCAAAAAACAACGATTTGAACCAAAAAATCTTTGGAAAATCATAACTTTTTCGATATAACTCTGATTAAAACCCATTTTATATAGATGGAAAGCTCATGAAGAGTACTTTCAAAAATATGCAACTTTCAAATACATAAAATGAAACTTTTTATACTGATTTTTGATATAAAAAAATTGCTCTTATGGAGTTTTCCAAAAATACTTCTCAACATGACATAATATTCAATAACATTGAATTAAACATAAATAAAACTAATCGATGACATGCAAATAATATGAGGTGAATACAAGCAATATAGCTCTAATACCAATGAAGGAAAAATATAAGGGTAATCACATTACCCGATGTGAACATGGTTTGGATCGGATGCTTGAATTACGAGCCTTGTCTGAAAAACACCCCGTCAATTAAGAAGCTACTAGAGTTTCTCAATATTTATCCACACTCCAAATTTCTAGGCTTTCAAGATGGTAGCCTCAAGATAGATAAATAGAGAGAGACCTTATTGTTTTTTTGGTGTATCTCCACAATATTGGGCATGAGCCCTTACATAAGCATATATGGCAAACCATGTGTAGTTCATGGTTAGGCCACACCATGTGTACCACATGTCCAAGACCATGTGTCCCTCATGGTTTCCAAGACCATGTATCCCTCATGATTAGGCCATGTGTGGATGAACCATGTGTACCATGTGGCCTTCAAAATTAGATCACACCATGTGTATGGTGTACCATATGGTTTCCAACATATGATTTCCAACATAATTAATAAGGGGAAAAAATCTGTAATAATCCATGAAGGTCATATATAATATTGTTGTATGCCATGCTTGCTTAAATGTGTAGTAGAGAATTTTGGTGAGCATGTTTCTGCGTGATAGGTATTGACAGGAGGCCACAATCGTGACTTTTGAGAGCCTTTTACTATTTTGTTTGTAGACTAAAGACCATAGTTAATTTGGAGTGTAATGTAACTCTTATGAAATTGATATGATATGTGTGAGAGCCGAATTTTTCATCAACTATGAGCTGGACTCGTCAATTGGGCCATACGAGTCCAAAGCTTATTGGGCTTTGGATCGTTGCCAAATAAGCATTAGGAATCACAAATAAATGTCGAGTAGTCCGAGTTAGTACCGGGGCTTTGGACAACTGTGCTATCCCATCTCAAAAAGTATGATGAGAGGGTGAGACCAGAGGAGCATTCTATAAAAGAGGATAAAAGGCTAAGGAAAGAGGTACGTGAAAATAACTTAGGCTCTAGGGAATCTAAACATCAAAGTTTCTGAAGAAGCTAACTTGATATTCGGAGTGCTAATTCCGGCACCACCAACCCAAGTTGTTTACTTGTTTCAAGTAACATTGCAAGGATCTTGGAAGCTTGTCTAGATTGGAGGAGTATTTCCAAATTCACTTCCTCACAATTGGCACCATTTGTGGGAATACTCAAACTCATCCATGGCAAACTCAGCGCAAGACCCTTCTTTCATTGGAGACAATGTTATACCAGGAACAGTATTTGGTCTGAAAAATATCCCCTCACGAAGATCTTTGAACTTCGACCTAATAACCCCTTCTTTGCCTTCAACCTCTGTGGAAGATACCATGCAGACCTTTATAGACCAAGCAAAGTAAAATGAACAGCGGCTGGAAGACATGGCAGCTGATAACAAGCGTTTGTGCCAAGAATTGGCAAAGACTCAGTACGATGCATCGCGCCACGATTGAGGTCGATCGCCAGAGAAGAGAGTTAAACAACAACGCCAACATCTGAGACATGGTGATAGTAATACATTAGATTCATCATTCAAAGAGCCGAGAAAAAGGGGTTCGAGTGGACACTTCAAGTTCGTTTGAAAGAAGTCTGCAAGTGCAATGTAGGTGTAAGAAAGGAGATGGCAATTCAGATTTAGATGACAAACATGATCCCTTCGTGCAACGTATTGGCAAGGTTGTTTTGCCTAAGAAATTCAAGTTACTAACGTTTACTCTATACGATGGCAAGTTAGACCCCACTAACCATATTCATCATTACAACCAAGCCATGACGTTACACACAGACGACAAAGCACTTATGTACCGAATATTTCCCAGTAGTTTGGGACCATTAGCCGTCAGGTGGTATTACAAACTCGAACCAGCTTCAATCACGAGTTTCCACCAGCTCCAAAAATCTTTTAGGGCAAGATTCATCACCAATGAGACTCCGCCAAAGCAAGCAGACTCGCTCTGGGCAACGAAAATCAAGCCAGATAAGACATTATGAGAATACTCAGGGCGATATTGGGAGTGCTTTAACCTGGTCGATGACGACTGCAACAATTCCATGGCCATTACTATTTTTAAGATGAAATTACAACCTTAGAGCCCACTTAGAAGTTCATTAACCAGGAGACCTCCTAAGACAGTCTGGGCATTGATAAAGAAAGTTGAAGAATATTACAAGGCAGAAGATGATGCAATCCACGTAAAGGCTGGCCTTCAAGCTACGGAAATGGCAACGCCAGTCCTTATACAACCATTGAGCACAACACCACCAGAAAGAACTAGAAGTTCAAAGCTGAGAGGTTAGCCAAGAAGGGACAATCGTCGAGAATTACGCCGGTCGAGTGAACAATGTCAAGTTGAAAGTAGGCGCTCGAGGCAGACAGACAAGAAATTCACGAAGTTATCTGAGTCGATCAGCAAAATCCTGCCTAAAATCTAGCACTTGCCAATCTTTAAATGGTCGGCTAAGATGATCAGACTCCCTAACACAAGACGAAAAGATCGGAGATGCGAATATCACAAAGATCATGGACATAAGACCGATAGAAACTATGCCCTGAAGGATTATCTAAAGGAATTGGTCCAGGACAACTGACTAGCTGATTGGGCCAGTGATTGGACACTAGGGGCAATTTTTAGTACATCTGATCAGGCCATCAATCGAGCAAAGGACATGAACCCAAATAGTGGCCAGTGACTGGACACTAGGGGCAATCTTCAGTACATCTGATCTAGCCATCAATCAAGCAAAGGGCATGAAACCAAACAGTGGCCAGTGACTGGACACTAGGGGCAATTTTCAGTGTATCTTTTTAGTGTATCTGATTGGGCGATCAAGTGAACGAGGAGCATGGATCCAATCTTTCTCTCCATCTGCTCAGAGCCATTTGGTGGGCACTTTTCCTTGGATTAGGGTGGGCTCACCCCCATGATGACTCTAATATGATTAAGCTTTCAAAAGTTGTCTTCGACCATGTCGAGACTCTCTTGGGATTGTCATCTTCCCTCTGATTAATACATGTGCTTTGTATTATGCCTGCATGTTTATACACTTTGGTTGCTTTGAATTGCGTGATTGGTTGCTCTTACTTTTAACTTTGTTCTGCACTTAAACAGAGTTTTGTCGAGTTGCCTCCCTTTGTGTTATATTTCAATGAGTTGTGGCGAGCTGCCCTGCACTCATTTCATAAGGTACATGACGCATTACACTGAGTATTGCTCATTGCCCTCTGCATACCATGCATTGCTCACCTGCATCGCACTATTTGTGCATTTCACTTTGTATCGCACTGTCTCCTGCACTTACATCGCACTATTTTGTGCACTTTGTATCACACTACTTTGTATCGCACTATTTTGTGCACCATTGCATTGTCTTATGCATTCAACCCACATAACATTTTGTGTGTGTGTGTGTGTGTGTGTGTGTGTGTGTACCACTCATACTGTTTCATGCAACTCATTCGCACTGTCTTGTGATTTCGCATCTATTTCGTGCATTGATTTATGTAGTCTAACATGCATAGCACTATCTTGTGCATTTTCACCTCACTCGTACTATCTTGTGCATTTACATCGCACTGTCTAGTGCATGTCATTTATGTCGCACTATTTTGTGCATTCATCGCACTGTCTAGTGCATTACATCGCACTATTTTGTGCATTGCATAGCACTATCTTGTGCATTTCACTTTTCATCGCACTGTCTTGTGCATTTCATCTGAGATTGCACTATTTTGTGCATTGCATAGCACTGTCTTGTGCATTTCACATTGCATCACTATCTTGTGCATTTCATCTTACATCGCACTATTTTGTGCATTGCGTAGCACTATGTAGACACTCCATTTTTGACTGACCTTAAGACTCAGACGTCATCGATTGAGCGCTCGATGATCGCGCATGTTTGTGCTCGTTTCAAGTTTCCAGAGTTTTCGGCTGAGTGCCTTGCCTCCGGGCCTCTGAACTCTTTGTGTTCTGGCTTGGTTTGTAGACCATGCCTTGTTGCCCTTGCCTGGAGGGAGAGAGAGGTCTATAGACCACTTTTTGTGGTCATAGACTACTTTTCCCTCTTGTAGGCTAGTTTCCGGTTTCCGGAGCCTTCAGCCGAACGCCTTGTCTCGGGACCTCTTAACGTACTCCTCTTGGCTTGATTTTTAGACCATGCCTTATTGCCTTGGTCTAGAAGGAAACAGAGGTCTGTAGACCACTTTTTGTGATCGTAGACTACATTCCCCTCTCGTAGACCACTTTTTGTGCCCGTAGACTAGTTTTCGGGGCTTCCGGCTGCATGCCTTGTCCCGCGGACTTTTGTCTTGCTTCCTTTTTGGTTTGGTTTTGAACCAAACCTTGTTTTCCTTACTTGGAGGGTAGAATAAGGGGTGTAGACCAGTTTCTCTCCCTGAAGACCACTTTTCTTCCCTGCCAGCCAATTTTCTGGTCAGCCAGCTGGTCTTGGTGGTCTTTGGACCACCTAAAGTGGTCGGCAGCCATGCCACCACCTTCATTTCTTTGTGCAGACCACTCCTCCCCCTTGCCGACCACTTTCTCTTCCTGCAAACCACTTTTTCTGGTCAGCCGACCAGTGCAAGTATCTGGCCGACCACTTCAACTGGTCGGCAGCTTTTCTGCACTTTCTGCAGATATTTTTCTTGTCAGCTGTGCCAGCTGTTGGGCACAGAAAGCATCCTCCATACGTGTATAGAGGGATTGATTCAAGCTTCAAGCTTGCTTAATAAGCTTGATGCATGTTTTTCTATAAAAGGGAGCCTTCTCCCTCTTGTCTCAGGTTCAGAAAATTTTGCTTAGAGCTATAGATATTTCACTTTTGTTCCATATTTGTGCTTAAAAGTGTAGTTTCTTCACATTTTTGCACACAAACACCTACTCAAACACCTTTGCTTTGGAGCTAAGGCACCTTGAAGCTGGTTTTGGTGTTTTTGGATTGGTTTTAGCTCAAAAAAGCTAATGAAGTTGCTGCTTTGAAGTTGTTCTTCAAGGGTGAGTTTCTAGCCCCTTAAAGCTTTGTTTTTGATTAAGTCTTTGGCCCTATTTGCATGATGTTTTAGGCTTAACTTTCAACTGCCAAAAGCTTCATTTTCAAGTGTTCGAAGTGTTTGTTTAAGGTTTTGTTGGTGTTGGGGGTGGTCTACCCCCTTTTGTGCCTTGTTTGGCTTTGTTTTGTGCCATCCTTTTAAACTGTTGGGACCACCTCTTTTTGACCTTCTCACCACTAAAACTTAGAGGAATTTTAGCGGTGAAAAGCGAGTTTTGAGGTCCCAAATAGGAGGGGGTCATCCCCTCTCCTTGTATCTTGGTTGCTTGCCATGTTGGCTCATCAAAGTAGCATGTTTGTTAAGCATGTGTTGGCTTGTTCTCAACTTTTTTTTGGCCTTATTTCAGTATGGCATACCTCTGTTTTGGCTTGGTTTGGTCACCCCATGCATGCTTTTTACACTTGTAGTGTAATCTTGCAATTTAGCCTTGTGTGCTCAATGCTTTAATCCATCATGCTAGACTATTGTGGCTCTATCTCAGCAAGTTTTTGGTGTTATTTTAGCATTCTACATCTCTATTTTTGGTTGGAGAAGTTGCCTCTTGCATGCCTCACACACTTGTAGTGCAATCTCGCATGATAGCCTTAACATGCATCATGCTTTGGACAATCATTCTAGCATGTTTTGGCTCCACTACAGCAAGCTTTTAGTTATGCTTTGCCATACTTAAACTCTGTGTTAAGTGTTTTGGGTCATGCATGCCTTGCTTTGTATAGCCATAGTTCATTCTTGCTCACTAGTTTTGAGTTTCCAAGCCACTAGCATGCATTGCTTAGGATATTTGCATGATTTAGCATCATTTGATACATGATTTCAGAGCATGTTTCATTGCCATAGATTCACATGTGTCACTCTTTCAATGCTTTGGAGGGTTGGTGCTTTATGCCTTCAGTATGAGCCAATGTGTATGCCATCTTGCCTAGGTTTTTGGGCTTCCATTTCAGTGTGTATTTGGTCTTGTTTTACCATGTTACAACTCTGATTTTTGTTGGTAAAGTCATATCATGCACGGTTTTGGTAGGTGTAGTATAACCTTCCTCATTGGCCTTGTATACTCCATGCTTCATGCCCTTCATGCTAGCATGTGTTAGCTCTAGTCCATACATGTTTAGCAACATTTTGACATGCTCTGGGACTGTTTTGAGTTTTCTTGGCCATATGGTTTAGGTATTGCATAGTTGTAGTGCAATAGGCTTGACTAGCCTTGAGTTTTCATGTCCCTAGCATGTTATGCTTGTGTTGTTAGATGATTTGACATCATTTCACACCTGATTTCAGGGCATATAGTGTTGTCACACTTCCATGTTTGTCACTTCCTGATCATGTTTGAGAGTTGTGCTCTTATGCTTAGTTGATGGGCCATTGCATGAGCATGCATTTTCTTGCTTTCAATGCTAGCATTTCAGCACTTTTTGGCCACTGTTTTGGCATGATTTAGGTCTATCCATATTCGGTTTAAGTCCATTGAGCATTATATTGCATGCCTCTTGTGAGATGTTCTTTTCTAGCTTTGATGCCCTAAGCTTCTAAACTTGCCATGCAGGCATTGTTCATATGTTGGAACCTTGTGCATGCCATTCTAGCATTCATAGAAGAGCATGTTGTTTGTATGTTACTACATTGCATTGTGTTTTCATTTTGTTACATTGCATTGTGTTTGCATTTTGTTTGCATGCTCATGTTGCATTGCATTGTGCTTGGCATGCTTGAGCTGCATTGCATGTGTTTGGATTGGGCGTCAATCCAAACACGAGAAACGAGGGACGTTTCATACTTGAAGTGATGAAGCGTGTCTCATTTCTCGGTCGCCGACCCTCTTGATCATGCATGATAGAGGTTAAGGCCCTTATGTGTTATTTGTGCGTTCATTGACATTGAATTATGCAAACTTGGCTTCTCGGCCATCGTGCATTGCGATGCTCGGTTGGTGGCCCGAGAGTCGAGAACCACACTCCTTTGAGCTTGAGAAATGATAGGAAGGGTGGTTGTGCACACATACCTTGCAAATACATTGATGTGCCCCTTCTTGTTCTCTGTTGCAGCAAATTGGAGCTTGGCAGGATTTTCTGGTCAGCAGACCAGTAAAAGTGGCTGGCCGACCACTTTTTCTAGTTTGCAGCAAGTTTAAGTGGTCTACAGGTGGTTTAAAATACCATTAAGTGGTCGGTAGCCCTCCTGGAGGTCTCCATGTTAGAGTAGAAGCTATCTGGAAGCTTGTGCAGTGTTCTGAGATCAAATGCAAACAGAGGCAAGTTGGGGCATAGTAATGAATTTCCGAGCGAGGCGATCGAGCATGCATGCACTTCTCGCCCCGAGGCTTCTTTTAACTGCTTTGCTTAGCTAGTTAGCTATTTGGTTCTATACTTAAGTAGTGAATGCACTTAGCTATTCATTTGTGTTTGTAATTAGTTAACTTGTTAGTTAATTAGGTTTGTTTTGTAATAATTAGTTTAATTAGCTTAGATTAGCTAATTAGCTTATTATTTGGACCCTCCGTCGAGAGGGCAAATATTGTAATAAGCGTGTGTGCGTGTGTGTGATACATGTCTTCCAACCCCATTTCTTTCTCCCTTTTACTTTTCAGCTTTCGATGGTTAGTTTTAGGGCATATTTCAATTAGCATCCTTATGCTATGCATGCGTGCATCATTCATCTGTCTTGCATGCACCGGGCTCAGCGCATCATTCAAACTGCATTGTATTTCAGTACACCTACTTGAATACGTGTTTCAAAGCATGTTATCAATTGTTGCATTCAAATGACATCTTAGCCAGCCAAGCCTATTTTAGCTACATTTTTGCATGTGTTGCATTAGGCATTCTTGACATAGCTAGGATCATGCATCGATTACTAACTAGCTTCCTTTTTAGCTCGGAGTACACTGTGAGTGTTTATGCTTTAGCATCCTTGTATGTATATAAGTGACTACCATGTTAACATGCTTGCCATGAGGCTATTTGCTTAACGGCTATAACTGCATGAATGTCTGTGGATGAAGGCTTCATTGCTTGAATTGAAACAATTCATCAAAATGTGCATTTTAAGCCCACTTGAAGTGGCAAAATCATGTTTAAGCCCACTTGAGGGTGGCAAATCCGCGACTTAGCCTACTTGCGAGTAGCAACTTCAAACCATTTTCAAACAAACAAACATGAGATGTTTTGTTCCAACTTGAGTGATTTGGTCTATACTTGTATGCTGTGCGCATCACGTAGTAAATTAGATTAATAATCGGAATAAGAACGCATGTGTTTTCAAAAACAACATATCTTGTTATTAGAGGCCGATCTTTGATCGGGCGAGCGGGGGTGCTCATTTCAGGAACTTCCCCTCTCGTACCCAAGTTCCCGAGCCGAGGCAACTTTGGTGATGACGGACACGTGGCCTTAGGCACGAGTCAAGGTTTCCTAAATTTCTCAAAAATAAAATATTTAGGTGGTGACTCTGAAATATGGCAAAGCAGTCGATGTTTGGCACTTCTTGATTAAAATTGATTTTCCAAAATGATTTGCCGGATTTAGACTCTTTGGTGATTTATCAATCTTACATTGCACTTTGTGAGATTAGATTCAGAACCGTGACAGGAGTCCGAGCTGTTGTAGCTATGAACTACAATTCGCACCCTCGCGCGCGGAGCGGAGTTCGGGCGGTGTACACACTGTCTTGTGCATTTCGCATTACACAGTTTTGTCTTGTGCATTTCATCTTACATCGCACTATTTTGTGCATTGCATAGCACTGTCTTGTGCATTTCACATTTTATCGCACTATCTTGTGCATTTCATCTTACATCGCACTATTTTGTGCATTGCATAGCACTGTCTTGTGCATTTCACATTTCATCGCACTATTTTGTGCATTTCGTCTTACATCGCACTACTTTGTGCATTACATAGCACTATCTTGTGCATTTCATCTTACATCGCATTATTTTATGCGTTGCATAGCACTGTCTTGTATATTTCACATTTCATCGCACTATCTTGTGCATTTCATCTTATGTCGCACAATTTTGTGCATTGCATTTTGTGTAGCACTATTTTGTGCATTCATTCACCCTCACTCGCACTATCTTGTGCACCTTGTATTTTTGTACCTGATCTCGCTGTCTTGTACACTTCTAGGTCTAGGAGACCTTAAATCCTCTAAAGGTGCAATTCCTTTGGTGTTTGTCATGCCTGAACAACTTCAGGCAGTCTGGTATAGCCACCTGACTGTGTTTGTAGTGAGTTCCTAGGAGATCAACTGAGACGGTGGAAACTAGAGTTTGAATGGCGATGCCTAAAATGCAAAGGTTCGGAATTTCCGAGACTAAAGTCTGGTTTAAATACCCAGGGGTGCATCCTCGTCTTAAAATCTGTATGGCAGCGCCATAGGTTGAGGTAGCATGTATGCGCCTCAATTCTGGATACTGAACCAACCTAGCCTGTCACCCTATTGGAGAATAAGGAAAGTTGTAAACATAGCCAAGGAGAAAAGTAGTACCTTGGTTTCGAAGCGCAAGATGAAGGAAGAAGTAGTAAAACCAAAAAAAGAGGACGAACTTTGTTTTGTTTTGTTTTGTTTTGATAAATTCGTAAGTTAATTTTTGTTATTTCGTGTGTGTTGCGTTCACACCTTACTTTTGTTTCATTTTTATTTTTATTTTTGTTTTATTTTTTTTGTTTTGTTTTATTTCAATGAAATGTAAGTTGGTATTTTGTCCCGTACCCGTACTATCGAGTTTTTATCGCCAGAAAAATGTACAGCAATCATCGCCGGCCATGCTTTTCTAATGAGTGACCGAGCAGGTAATCAACTAGTATTGCTCTATTTTGTGTCCAGTCTATGTCCATTTTGTGTCCAGTTCATTGAGTTTTGTCATTTCATTGAGTTTGATTTTGTGTTATGATCAATGAGAGGCTCAATTTTCAGTTCAGAACTTATTCCTAAAATCCAAATATTCATACCACTCAGATTTTCCATTCGGATTTGCACAAAAACAAACTCATTTTATTAATATCAAGGATTAACCCCGATCAAATTTGTACAAACATATATACGAAAAAATATATATAAAAACAGAAGAAAAAAAAACAAAACAGAAAATTAACAAAGAAAATTTTTTTAAAAAGAGAGAGAGAGAGAGAGAGAGAGAGAGAGAGAAAGTGAGTGATCTTGTTCTTCTTCCTTCTCTGGCGACGGCTACACGCCGACCTCTGATGATGGCCACACGCCGACCTCACTTGCTCGACTCTCCTGCTGATTTCTTTCTCTTGGTTTTGTCTGAGGAAACCCTTGAAGGCCCTGCCTCAGTACTTACAAGACCGTCGAGAGAGTTGCCCCCTCCCCGGCTGATCATCAAAAGCAAAGTACGAAGGTGCTCCAAGTCGGGCCATAACGGTGGATTTCCGTTTCAACTCTTTATTCTCTGCCTTTAGTGTGCAAATCTTTGTTCACGCATCCTTGTACATATGCTGGAGCAGAGAGAGTTAGGCGTTGAATCGTTGTACCTCGCAGGTCATGTTTTGTAGCTGATAAGACAAGTTAGTGATCGCGGCCACTGTCTTCATACACGACTTCAGCGTGTAGTGGTTGGCTTCAATGTCAATTTGAGCAGCCATTATCTACTCGATTGTCAGTGTAGGAAGGTTAGGATGAGTAGGAGCAGGGACACTCTATCCAAGAGAACACATGGGACCATTAAGGTCTGGAAAAGGAGTAAGGGAGCGGGATGAAGTCATTTGTGAGAAGAGAGAGGTGTAAGAGAAAGGAATCACAAAGAAATGGAAAAGAGCAGATTGAGTTTTGTCTCTCTGAGTCTCTCTATTCTGTCTCTCTCAGGAGAGTGATGAATAAGAAGACGGAAGAAAAGATGAAGAAAAAGATAGAAGAATAGAAGAGAGAATGACGAAGAAAGAGAAGAAGACAAAAGAGAAAGACAAAGAGGGAGAGAGGGTGTAGACACCCCATTTTTGACCGACCTTAAGACTCAGACGTCACCAATTGAGCACTCGGTGATGTTGCATATTGTGCTCGTTCTGAGGTTGCGGAGTCTCGGCTGCGAGCCTTGCCTCCAGACTTCGGGGCTCTTTTGTGCTTTGACTCGGTTTACGAACCGGGTCCTGTTTTCTCTGTTTTCTCTATTTTCTCTTTCCGAAAGGAGGGAGAGGTCTCGTAGACCATCTCTCAGTGGTCGTAGGCTACGTTTCGTGGTCGTAGGCCATTTTTCCCGTTTGGAGCCCAGTTTCCGATTTTCAGAGCCGTCGGCCGTGTGCCTCGGTTCGGGACCGCTTAACTACTTCCGTTTGCTCCAATTTTTTGCACACCCCTTATTTTCTCCCTTTTGAGGGACACTGTGGCCCGAGAGACCACCTTTGTTGTCATACGCCACTTTCGGTACCTAACAGCCTGTTTTTGGGGCCCCGGACTGCGCGTTTTGGCCCCCGAACCTTCGTTTTACATCTGTCTTGGCCCATTTTTGGTAAGGACCCTATTTTCATTGCTAGAGAGGTGGTAGGATGGTGGGAGGCCACCTTTTCCCCTGAAAAACCAATTTTCTCTTTTTCTCTCTCCAAAAGCCGATTTTTCTGACAGAAAGCTGGTTTTTCTCACTTTTGAGCCACAATTTCTGGCTTTTCATACCACCATTGTGTTGTGATCATCTGGGAGGCCATCAATATGTGTAGGCCGACCAGTAATTCTTCTTGACCCTTATGAACCTTGCCAAAAAGCTGATTTTTCTCTCTCCTGGGTCACATTTTCTGGTTTTTCACTATACAGCTATGTTGCACTTATCTGGGAGGCCACCTTTTTGGGGTGGCCGGCCAGAAATTCTTCTTGAACCTTTTGACCCCTGGTCGGCCAACCAGGGGGAGTGGCCGGCCGGCCACATGAACTGGCTGGCCTGCTTCTTGCTTTTTGCCCTCTCTGAATGCATCACGGCTGTGCCAGCTATGAGGCAATTGGACCATCCTCCATACACGTGTATGGAGGATATGTGAAGCCCTTTTGGGATATTTTAGAGCCTCTCCTTTATAAAGGGGAGGCTGATCTTCTATGGTAAGGGTTGAACAACTTTGAAGGCTTACAATTCTCTCTCTCTCTCTATATCTCTACATTTGAGCCTCCAAACCCTAGTTTTCTGGGACCATTTGCACTATAGCCCTTAGCACCACACCTCCTCCATCCATTCCAGCACTTTGGGACTAATTTGCAAGGGTTGAAGGTTCACCAACTTGGTCCAAAAGCTCCAGCTATGCTGCTCTTCAAGGGTAAGCACCTATTTCCCTTAAACTTGCATTTTTTTGCTCCATTGATTAGCCTTACTTGCAAGTATTTCTGGACATTGTCATAAACTACAAAGTGTCATAATTTTTTTCTCCTCTTGAATATTGATTAAGGACACTTTTCTATTTGAGGTCTCCTACACCCTTGTATGCTTTGTCCCTCTTTGTAGGCTTATTTTGCATCATATCTTAGCCCTACTTGTGAGCATTTTCGAGATTTGGCATAAACTTGAAAAAGTTTCCTTTTGAGCTTATAAACATGTCTGTTTAAGATACTTTCTCTATTTGGGGTCATCTACCCCCTTTCATGCCTTATTTCCTCATGTTTTGAGCTATGCATGTGAGCACTTGCATTGGCCTTGATTTGGCCTTTTAGCCACTGAAATTCAACGGATTTTCAGTGACTTAGATGTGCCTTTGAGCTTCAAAATCATAGAGGGGTGACCCTCTCACCCCTCATTCTCTTTACTAACTTTGTTGGCCTCCCAAAAGGACCCTCACCTGCATGCTTTGAAGTCTTATTTTAGGCCCAATTTGGTGAGCTTCAAGGTCTGCCTTAGCTCTGTCCAGAGCCTCTTTGACCATATTTTATGTCTATAATGCATGTGTAGAACAATTCCATTCAAGGCCTTTTGAGGGGGCCTTTCATTGTATGCTTCATTGACCCATTTCAGGGCCAATTTGGTGAGTTTTAGGCTTGTCATATTTGATTTTCAGAGTTGGTTTTGCCATGCTAAGTGTTCTTGTTGTATGTGTTAAGTAACCCCTTGCATAGCCCTCCAAAGAAACTCATCATTTTTGCATGCATTGGATGCATTTCAGTGGATATTTGGGGTTTATTTGGCATGAAATACTTCTATTTTTGGCTGGTTGGGTGAGCCCTCATATGCTTCATATAGTTGTAGAACAACTCATAGTTCACTAGCCTATGTTGCATGTTGTTTTGGCCCTTCATGTTGGCACCTTTTGGCCCTGCTTTGAACTAATATTGTGCTTATTTTGGACTACCCTAGCTCTGTTTTTGGGCCTCGTGGTCAAATGATGTTAATTTTGCATGCTTGTAGTTCAATGCACTTGCCTATCTTTGAGTTTTGAGGTTCATTGCATGCATGTACTGAGATATTTCCATGTTTTGAGCCTATCATTCATCACATTTCAGAGCTTATACGAATTCCATGTTGCCATGTTTTCATCTCTTTAAATGCGTTTGAGAGTCGGGCTTGTATGCCTCATTTACCGACCATTGAAGGAGCTACATTCCGTTGCATTCCGAGCCATCATTTTAGGCCATTTCCCCACTGTTTCAGACCTGCCTAGGGTCTGTTTGGGGTTGGTTTTGCCTTTGGTGCATTGCTTTGGGTACCTCTAGTGTAACGCACTTCACTAGTTTCGGTACCCGGGTCCCCTAGCTTGCATTGTGTGCCATATTTGCATGTTTCGGGACCATATTTCATACTGTTTTAGAGCCGTAATTTATACTATTCCATGTCATGTTTCATCCTTGCCATGCTTTGGTAGAGTAGCATTCCATGCCTTAGGTTCGGTCCTTGGTATTCGTGCATGTGTGCACACATTTCGGTTGTCTCATTTTCATCTAATGGCCACTGATGTGAGTGTGGCTGAGGTCCACTCATGTTGGTGTAAGTCCATCGTGCATTGTGTATGCCATTTCAGTTCATAGTATTGTGTATGCCATGTTACATCAAGCATCGTGTATGCCATTTCATAGTATTGCGTATGCTAGGTTGTATGTTAGTCACATTGTGTATGCCATCTCATTTGCATTGTGTTTGGGATAGCAGTTAGCCCAAGCACGGGAAACGAGGGACGTTTCATACTCCGAGTGACAGAACGTGTCTCAATTCCCGGTCGCCGACACTCCGGATTACCCATGATGGAGTTTAGGTCTTTTTGTGTTTTCATGTGCATTCATTTCACATCGAGTCGTGCAATTCGACTCCTCGGCCATCATGCGTCGAGATGCGTGATTGGTGGCACGAGGATCGAGGACTACACTCCTTGAAGAGTAGTCATGCATACATATGTAAAAATACTTTGTTGTGCCCTTTTCTTGTTCTCTGTTGCAGCAAATCAGAAATCAACACCCTTCCAGAGCCTTGCATAGCATTCCGGGATTAATTGCAAACAGAGGCGAATCAGGGCATCGTGACGGATTTCCGCACCAGGCAACTCAAGCATGCATCTTTCATCATTCGGAACAGAGCTGAGGCGGTCCATAAGCTTGCATGCTAGTTTATCCGCTTTCCTAGTTAATATGTTAATTAATTAGGGTTTTGTACTTATTCGGACTGTATTATTATTCGGACTGTATTATTTATTCAGACCCTCCGAGCGAGGGCACAATTGTAATAAGTGTGCGTGTGTGTGATGTATGTCTTCCAACCCCACGTCTTTCTCCCTTTTATTTACCAACTTATGATGGTTAGATTAGGGCATGTTTCAATTAGCATAGTTATGCTCGCATATTTGCATCCATACATCTGCCTTGCATGCACCGGGCTCGGCGCATCATACTAAATGCATTTGTATTTCAATTCCAAATTGAATACGTGTTAGCTGTAGCATCATCATATGCCATCTTAGAATAGCCGAGCCTATTGTAGTTGCATTTTTGCATGTGTTGCATTAGGCATTTCTGTATAGTTAGGATCATGCATTGATTTCTAACTAGTTTCTATTTTGGCTTGGAGTACTCAGTAAGTGTTTATGCTTTAGCATTCCCGCATGTGTGTGAGTGACTGTCATGATAGCATGCTTACCATGAGGCCAATTGCTTATGTGATATACCTGCCTGAATGCCTGTGGGTAAAGGTTAGGTTATTTGGATTGGAACAATTCATCAATTGTGAGTTTTAAGCCCACTTGAGAGTGGCAAATCATCATGTTTTCTAAGCCCACCTAAGGGTGGCAAATCCACATTTTAGCCTACTTGCGAGTAGCAAACCGTTTTCAAAACAAACATGAGATGTTTCGTTCCAATTCAGGCGACCCGGTCTATACTTGTATGCTGTGCGCATCACGTAGTAAATCTAGGCTAATAACCGGAATAAGAGCACATAATGTTTTCAAAACTAGATATCATGGTTAGTAGAGGCCGATCTTTGATCAGGCGAGCAGGGGGTGCTCACGAAGTGACCTTCCCCAATCGTACCCAAGTTCCCGAGCCGAGACAACTTTGGTGATGACGGACACGTGGCCTTAGACAACGAGTCAGGGTTTCCTAAATTTCCCAAAATAAAATATTTAGGTGGCGATTTTGTATCTGGCAAAGCAGTCCATGTTTGGCACTTCTTTCAAAAAAAATCTGTTTTCAAAAACGATTTGTCGGATTTGGACTCTTTGATGATTCATCGGTCTTGCATTGCACTCTGTGAGATTAGATACAGGACCGTGACTTTGAGTCTTGAACTGTGGTGAGCCCAATTGAACAAAACGGGGGATTTCCCTCCCGGGCGTTCGAAGACGTCTACAGTTTCTGGCGACTCTGCTAGGGATTTAGAGAACTTGACTCGAACTCATGATATCTGGTTTTCACTACACTTATATGTTTCTTTGCATTGCATTTGCATTGGTGCGCCTAGGACACCGTGTTTGCCGTATGCTATTCCTGAACGGTTTGCCAGAGGCTCGCTTTGCGAAGCGTGCCATAAGGCTGACCGGTTGCGGGCTCTGCCACGACGGGAACACAAACCCCGGTTTTACCAGGGCACCCTTTTGACCATTCGACCTAGTGCATATTCGGAATCCATAGTGACCATTCCAAAGCTAAGACAGGTTTCTTACCTGATTATAGGTTGTTTGAAACCGCTGCGTGCGTAGTGAAACCTTAGTTCTTGACAAAAATAGGACAGGGAAACCCTACCCCTCCATAGGGGTGTTTTGGCTCTCATTTGCTTGTTATGTGCTACTAGAGTGTGCCTCTACGGGAATGCATGTATCAGTTTGCAAGTCTAGGTATCAGGCCTGCGGGCATCAGTATATGGAGAATCAATTTTACCTGAGGGTATCAGTTTACAGGCAGAATTTTGGGCAGAATTTTGTAGGGAGTGCAGTCATTCAGCTTCGTTCATGATGGTTCTGGTGAAATCAGGCTGAGATGCTGTCTGTTTTCTCTTTTGCTAGGTAGTCCTGGAACTATAGCTTCAGAAGGCTTCGATATCCCCCGGGTACCTTGGACTAGTGCTGATAGACTTTGTTAGGTCAAAAATTCAATTCAAGGGCAATCAGTGTTCCTTTGCCAGAGGCAGGGTAAAAGGGCCAGTCAGGCACAGATCACCAGTTCAGCAGTTACCAGATCAGTGGCCCTTATCCACCCCACCAGTGAACAGTCAGGCTGAGGCCTCAGTTTTTATCACAGAGATAGATATACCAGTCAGTCAGCCGGAACAACAGAATATGTCAGGGATGGAAGACATGGTGTGTCTCTCCAGGAGAGCATGAAAGCCATGCAGGAGGACGTTACCCGTCAAGCGGAATTTTCCAAACAGCAGGCTGCGATCATGGCCCAGCAGGCAAAGCTAATCACTAGGTTGCAACAACAAAATGGAGCATCTGCTTCGCATCAAGCTCCTCCCCCACCCGGAATTCCAACACTCGAGGAGACAGCTAATGTCCAGGAAGGTACGGATATTCCCACAGGGCCACCTCCGCCCCCGATTCTACCTCAACTATCCAAGGCACCTACGCCTATCAATCAACCGGACTCTCCCTTTGAGTTCGAGGTGGACCCTACAGCATTGAAGTTGAGTAAGCTTGAAAAGATGTTCAAGAAATCTTAGAGAGTAAAGTCCATCCCGGACATCGAGGATGGGTATATCGACGCAACTGTCACGCTGCCGGACAGATTTAAAATGCCACATATCGACCGCTTTGACGGCTCTGGAGACCCAAGGGTGCACCTCCACCTGTTTTCTGATATCTTGAGGCCAATGGGTTTGACCACAGCTCAGAAGTTGTCTCTCTTTGGCCGAACCATGTCTGGGATAGCCGCAATCTGGTATGCGAAATTGGAGGACTCCATGAAATGGAACTGGGAAGAGCTGGCTGAGGCCTTTATTGCTCAATACTCCTACAACACACAGATCGAGGTCACAACTCGTGATCTCGAAGTCACCCGCCAAGAACCTAAGGAGAGTTTCTCAGAGTTCGTGACGAGATGGAGAGCAAAAGCCTTAATGATGACTACAAGGCCTTCTGACAAAGATCAGATCAGGATGATTGTTCAGAATCTACATGGCATGTTGCTGCAGAAAATGATCGTTCTACCACTGTTTACCTTTCCAGACCTTCATGGAATGGGGGTTCAGATCGAGGATGCCATCCGACAAGGGATCTTTGCAGAAGATAATGAGCCGTTGAAGAGAAATGTTGTTCACAATTCCAATGCTACTACTAAAGCTAGCATAGCTGTGAAATGCTCAGAAGTAGACTCTATCACCACTTCCCTCAATGGCCAAAAACCAACCACCTCAAATTGGCCCCAAGCCCGAAAGTTCAATCCTCTTTATATGAGTCTCTCCCAAGCTTTGAAGAAGCTGCAAGAAGAAGGGCACCTAGAACTCCTAGAACCCTAACCCCTTCCAAATCCTCTACCACCAAGGTATGACCCAGCTAAATATTGTGCCTATCATCAACAACACGGTCATGATACGAACTGTTGCATCCGCCTCCGTCATAAGATTCAGGATCTTATTGACGAAGGGACCCTAGCTCCACCCAAAGGACCTCAGGTTAGTACTGACTCATCACCTCCCCACCTCAACCTCATCCATACACTACCATCCACCTTCGACCCCAACATATACATCACCCCAGCCCATCTACCCAAGCCTGAGGTGTTCATTCCAAAAAGCATGGACTTATGCATGATGGATGCACCTGGACCCTAATCATCTCAAACCCGTGAGCCCACTACTTCTGAGCTGAAGAGAATGATCGAAGATCTTCAGGGAACTGTGACAGATCTGACCTCTGGGACATTGGCTTGGTCATCGACCACACCACATACCGAGAATTTCATGACAAAAGGCTCCCCAATCTTGGGACTGGCTGCAGTTGAAGAAAGCCAAACCCTTGGCAAAGGGGAAGCAAGTGGTAAGAACAAGGTAGGGGCAAGCATTGGTCCCCACGAACACTTTCAACGGGCTGTTGAGGCTTTGAAGGCCGAAGGACTAAACAAACAGCAAGTGCTTGCAGTGGTTGCAAAAACTGTGGATGATACTTTTGCCACTCAAGTTGGGGGCAGTCTGAATCAAGGGGCAAACCAAGACAAGAGATGTTGTACCAGAAACACCCCTTTCAGCTCCAATCCTACACTCGGAAGAGATCATCAAAAGTCAGCACCTACCGACCTTTTCGCCGGTACATCCAGCACAACCAGCTCACAACCTGCCAAATACCCACCTCAGGGCCAGAGGGTGTTCACCCCACTGGACATGTCTCTGTCAACAGCCCTGAGGGTCCTGATCAAAAAGGGACATCTGAAGCCCCTGGAGCCGCGACCATTACCGAATAAGCTTCCTTTCTCCCACAACCCGGCGAAGTACTGTGTCTTTCATCAACAAGCTGGCCATGACACTGACATGTGTCTTCGTCTTCACCATGAAATACAAGATCTGATTGATAAAAAGATCATCTCCGCGTCAAGTCCTGCAAAGTCTATCGGTACTGGATCGGTGAACTTGGAGGATAATGTGACCATGTGATCAGGGGTTGAACCCCCTGCGGGAGGCACTCAGTTTACTCCAGATATGATGGATGGCATGCACTGTTTTGAGCACATTTGCGAATGTTGTTAATTTGTACTTTTTGACTTGGATATTGGGTCAGTCTTGTTGTTTTGTACAGAGTCAGTCTTTTCTTACTGAGTCAGTTGGATCTGTCTTGTTGTACAGAGTCAGTCCTATTTTGTTGGAGTCGGGTGACTTCGGGGGTGTTACCTCGGACATCACTTGCTAGTTTTGTGTTTCTCTTTTCGTTTTCTTTTGAGTTTGTTTCTGCCTTTGAGCCAGTAATGCCAACAGATTTGAATGAACAACAGTGATTTTTACACCCTCGTGTTTGCTTCTGCCTTGTGCCAGTTGTGCCAGAAGTTCTGAATGAAATAGCAGTGCTTTTCACCTACTTTTCTGTGCCTTGAAATCATTGCATTGACCTAAGTTTTTTTAAAACTTTTTCGTACACTGCGGTGAAAACGAAGAGGAAGGAATTCCTCAGGATTTGTAAAATTTGATCAAATTGAGAGAAAGAGAGGCGGGCCAAGCCCTTAATGAATGAGATCATGCTTGTTAGTATGAGTACTGGGAAGGATCCTGGCTTGATCCAGATTGGTTCTACACTATCTTCAGCGCGAGCGATTTGTCGCTTTCTTAAAAGATTTCAAAAAATGTTTTGCGCGGTCCTGCGAAGACCTATGTGGAATCGCTCTTGAGATTGTGCAGCCTAGGATCGTTCTCAGCCTCGAAGCTCGACCCCTCACTTACAAACCTTGAACTTGGATTCCGAATGTTCAACGGTCAACTACAATGTGAGGCCTGTGTGGCCAGATTTGAAGCAGCCCATGAACCAGGGACAAAAAAGTCAAAGGAAGCTTGCGAAGCTAGATCAAAAGCCCTCAAACTAGGGGCAAAAATGTCAGATGTGCTCGAAGAGTCAAAAAATTGGAATGTTTCTCAAGCTAATGAAGATCGACAAGAATGCCAAATCCCAGAAGGGAGGAAAGAAGAAAGTATTGCTGAAGGATAACCGAGTTCCTATCCACAACACTAGGAGCAAATTCAGCCCCCCCATTGGGTGGACTCCTACATCGTCAGCGAACAACAGCCACTCTCTTGGATTCAGATGACTTCGAGATCTCAAAACCATTTGACATGGACAAAGCTACACTTTTACCCTTGAGAGGCTCGCTGGGTCGAAAACCTGAAAGGGCGACCCAGGCAAAAGTTAGAGCGAGAAAAAAAAAATAGTAGAAGAGAAATGAAAAAAATTGAAAAGAAAAGAAGAACATAGCTTGCAAGGTTGAAAACCCGGAAGGGCGGCCTTGGCAAAAGTTAGAGCACAAAAGGAGAGGTTAATACCCGAGTGTACCTTAAACCCGAACTACGTAAGGCTTGATTCCCATTTTTGGGATACGTAGGCAACTTCATCCTGAAGTCCAGCCATAAAACACTTCAAATTGATTGTGCCCATGTAATGGTTTTGATCATCTTCGTCTTCTCTGTATCCGAGAATTTGGTTGTGTTCGTCACTCTGAGGACTGACTACAATGCGCTGCGGTGCCATTCAAACAAGGGGCAACTTTCCGTTGCCATTCAATGCGCCACGGTGCCGTTCAAACAAGGGGCAACTTTCCATTGCCATGCAGCTCTCTTCAAGCAAGGGGCAATTTTCCTTTGGATCTGAAGTTGTGCATCTCGAGAGTAGGTTTTGTGCTCGTTAAGCAGTGACCATTTGCAAAAATAGTTTTTTGAGAATTTTTTTAATGAGGTTGACTAATTCTTTCGAAAATTATTCCATTCTTCTAAAACTGGACCATTTCTTGGACCCAAAAAAGGAAAATTTTCAGTACTCATAGCCTGACTTGCATGATTTCAAATCAGAAAATCGAACAAGCATGTTAATCTAACTCATTTTGGTCAAAATTGTTTTAACAGAAAGCCAAAAACAAAAACTGATCAAAATGATGAACTAGGGGCACAGTTGAGTCAGGTGTTCTGTCTTTTCCCCATTGTCAACACACTTGCTAGAAAGGGCACTCTATCTGCCAGAAAGGGCATTCCACCTGCCAGAAAGGGGCACCACTGAAGTTGACCACAAAAGGGCAGAAAGCTCTCACATCTTCCAAGCAACGAGGTAACAAGCCAAGTGCGAAGCACGAGCTGGAATGGGGCAAGATATTACACTCCCTCATCTGGACAGATCTGATCACATCCAAACTCCCCAGCAGAGCATCATCAACCGATGTCAGCTGCAGATTTGCTACACACCCAGTTGTAGCACAATTCCTCTGTAGGAGGAATTCACTAGTTGTGCGCAGAAAAAAGAGAATATGGCAGAATGCTAGGGGCAAGAGCCCGCAACTTCTTGTTTATCCATCAACCACCCAGGGGAGGGATAAAAAATGAGAGATTAAATAATAGAAAGATGCACGCTGAGAGAAAAAGTAAGGAAAATGGCTATTTCAGCAAAAACAGAGCCTGAGGGCCGAGTGATGTAAGAATCACAAATGAGAAAGGGTGAGGAATAATACCTGAAGAAACTAGCTCCTCGCGTGCTGAGAGGTCTCTCGTCTTTGTAACACGTCTGTGTGTCGTGTCTTTTGTTTTGTTTGTCTCGATTATTGCCTTGAGTCGTTCCGAGCGTGTGTTTGTGTTTAGGTTGTTTACCTTTTGTTTTCTTTGTTGAGTCGTAGTGCGTTGTGTTCAGTTACAGGCTCAATACCCGGTTAAGAATTCATTTCTCAATTTCAAAATGAATCGTTTTGTGCTTAGGAGTGCCGTGTCGTTCTCCATATTTGTGCAAAACAAAATTTTGTTCTTTCAAAAAAAAACTGCAGGGTTCTACCCAGGTCATGTGAGAACAGTAAAACCAGGACTTATCTGAAGCTATATGGGTTCTAGACTACAAAACAAAAGAAAAGAGGGAAAATTTGGAGCATCCGAGTTCGTTTCAACTTCTACAGGTTCCGTTTTTGCATCCCGTCTTTTCAGATCGGACTGTCTGTTCAGACTGAGCTGTGTGCCGAGTAAACCGAATACTGTGTTATGAGCTGCGTGTTCAAAATGAGCAGTGTGCTGATACGAGCTGTGTGTTCAAAGTGAACAGAATACTGTGTTGACTGTTTCACTGTTTCAAGCCAGAATGGCGATCAAAAGTACTCTCCTTGAATACCATTCCCCGTCAGAGTAAAACGGTTTACCGCCACTCACTCCATGAGGTGCTTTCTAAAGTGCCACTTTGTTTGTTTATTGCATTCCGTAAACGTCATGCTCTACATCGCTTGTAACATGCACTGTATCATCGCACTTATTGCATTCATTTGCATCTTGTGTTATCTCTTATTGTTTATCCTTTTACGCTGGGCAACGTTTAGGATCGTGGTCCCCCGGGACTTAACTTAGGACGCGTGGAACGTGCTCCTGAGTTACCTGACCTCTTCTCACGATTTCAGCGTGGTTAGAGTTTGTTCCTTCCTCACACGATTTCAGCGTGTTTGGAATTTGTTTACCTCTTCTCACGATTTCAGCGTGGTTAGAATGTTCCTTTCCTTACATGATTTCAGCGTGTTTGGAATTTATCCCAGGTTGCGTTATAGACGCGCTGGGCGGGTTGTTGGACCTCCTCTCACGATTTCAACGTGGTTTGAGTGTCCCTTTCCTTACACGATTTCAGCGTGTTTGGAATTTATCTCAAGTTGTGTTGTGTACGCACCTGGTCGGTTGTTTACCTGACCTCTTCTCACGATTTCAGCGTGGTTAGAGTTTGTCTCCTTCCTCACACGATTTCAGCGTGTTTGGAATTTGTTTGCCTCTTCTCATGATTTTAGTGTGGTTAGAGTGTCCCGTTCCTTACGCGATTTCAACATGTTTGGAATTTATCCTAGGTTGCGTTATAGACGCGCTAGGCGGGTTGTTGGACCTCATCTCACGATTTCAGCGTGATTTGAGTGTCCCGTTTTCTCACATGATTTCAGCGTGTTTGGAATTTATCTCAGGTTGCGTTGTGTACACACCTGGCCGGTTGTTTTCGGACCTCTTCTCACGATTTCAGCGTGGTTAGAGTGTTTCTTTCCTTACATGATTTCAGCGTGTTTGGAATTTATCTCAGGTTGCGTTGTGCACGCACCGGGGTGGTTGTTTTCAGGCCTCCTATCACGATTTTAGCGTGGTTTGAGTGTCCCGTTCCTCACGCAATTTCAACGTGTTTGGAATTTATCCCAGGTTGCGTTGTAGACGCGCTGGGCCGATTGTTGGACCTCCTCTCACGATTTCAGCGTGGTTTGAGTATCCCGTTCCTTACGCGATTCCAGCGTGTTTGGAATTTATCCCGGGACGCGTGGAGTGCGAGCTCGAGCGGTTGTTTTTGCACCACTTCTCACGATTTCAGCGTGGTTAGAGTATCTCCTTTCCTCACACGATTTTCAGCGTGTTTGGAATTTATCATAGGTTGCGTGGAACGCGCTTATGATTAATTTTCTTTGTTCTGCCTCGACTCACGAGTCCAACGTGGTTGGAGTATGTCACCCTTTGCATCTATTGTACTCTCTGTTGCATCGCATCTATTATCTATTGCCTCATATCTGTTTTATCGTCTGGTCTAGGAGACCTCAAATACCGCATCTTCATTCGCACTGTCTTGTGCACTCTTGGTCTAGAAGACTTTAAATCCTCTAAAGGTGCAATTCCTTTGGTGTTTGTCGTGCCCGAACGACTTCCGGTGGTCTGGTATAGCCACCTGCCTGTGTTTGCGGTGAGTTCCCAAGAGACCAACTGAGATGGTGGAAACTAGAGTTCGAATGGCTCATGCCTAGAACGCAAAGGTTCGGGATTTCCGAGACTAAAGTCTGGTTTAAATACCCAGAGGTATATCCTCGGCTTGAAATCTGTATGGCAGCCCCATAGATTGAGATAGCATGTGTATGCACCTCAATTCTGGATACTGAACCAACCTAGTCTGCCACCCTGTTGGAGAATAGGGAAAGCTGGGACCACAGTCAGGGAGAAAAGTAGTACCTGCGGTTCAACTAAGAGGAAGGGGAAGATTCCCACATCAGCATGAGGTAGGACATTGCTGAGGTAGGTCATTGCCAAATGCCCTTGTAAGGTACCTTCGCTTCCTAACTACTACATCGCCTAGTATGTCCATTACATTGCATATAGAATACATTGCATTATAGTTGCATGCATTTACTGCGTTATCCATCTATGGCTTGCGCCTTTCCATGTTAAGCTTGGTCTGGTATGTGCCTATACTTTTCATGTCGAAGCATGGTTATGAGATTTTGTGTACGCACCTATCCCACTAATGGGATTGTGGTTTGAGGGTGACGGCACCATTTCCGTGTTAGATGTGGTTTGTTTGTGTCCATGCCTTTCCTAGGCAAGATACGGTTTGGCCGCGCGCTTTATCCATTGCATTCATTGCATTGTAGTGTAGTGTGTTGCATCCAGCATTTAGGATCATGATCTTTCCTCAGCAGATCATTCCTCACTTATATCATGCCACCCAATTAGTTGTATCTTGTGTTCCGTCTACACACACATAGTTCTGCATGTGTACAAGCCTATTCCACTGATGGGATTATGGTTTGAGGGTGCCGGCACCTTTTCTATGGTAGACGGATTTTGCTTCTCCATCATCTTTATGATATTTGTGTGGTTTTATATTGCTTGTGGTTTGATCATCTCAAATGTATTGCATATCATTTGCATTGTTTACTACATTGTTTTGTAATATCGCATATCATTTTGCATCTTGCCCCCTGCCTGCGGGCACATCTTTTATCGCGCCTGTTTGTCTAAGTCTTCGGCCTTGTCAAAAATGGGTTGTCTCTGGGCTTTGACATTCACTCCCGTCAATTACGACTTTCGAGTTCTGTCAAAGAGGGGCAACTGTATACACCCCATTTTTGACCGACCTTAAGACTCAAACGTCACCGATTGAGCACTCGGTGATGTTGCATATTGTGCTCGTTCTGAGGTTGCGGCGTCTCGGTTGCGAGCCTTGCCTCCGGACTTCGGGGCTCTTTTGTGCTTTGCCTCTATTTGCGAACCGGGTCCTGTTTTCTCTGTTTTCCCTATTTGCTCTTCCCGAAGGGAGGGAGACGTCTCGTAGACCATCTCTCAGTGGCCATAGGCTACGTTTCGTGGTCGTAGGCCATTTTTCCCGTTTAGAGCCCAGTTTTTGGTTTTCGGAGCCGTCGGTCGTGTGCCTCGGTTCGAGACCGCTTAACTACTTCCGTTTGCTCTGATTTTTGGCACACCCCTTATTTTCTCCCTTTTGAGGGACACTGTGGCCTGAGAGACCACCTCCGTGGTCATACACCACTTCCAGTGCCTAACAGCCTGTTTTCGGGGCCCCAGACTGTGCGTTTTGGCCCCCGAACCTTCGTTTTACATCCGTCTTGGCCCATTTTTGGTAGGGACCCTATTTTCATTGCTAGGGAGGTGGTAGGATGCTGGGAGGCCACCTTTTCCCCTAAAAAACTAGTTTTCTCTTTTTCTCTCTCCAAAAGCCCATTTTTTTTACAGAAAGCTGATTTTTCTCACTTTTGAGCCACAATTTCTGGCTTTTCATACCACCATTGTGTTGTGCTCATCTGGGAGGCCACCAATATGGGTAGGCCGACCAGTAATTCTTCTTGACCCTTTTGAACCTTGCTAAAAAGCTGGTTTTTCTTTCTCTTGGGTCACATTTTCTGGTTTTTCACTATACAGCTGTGTTGCACTCATCTGGGAGGCCACCTTTTTGGGGTGGCCTGCCAAAAATTCTTCTTGAACCTTTTGATCCCTGGTCGGCCGACCAGAGGGAGTGGCCAGCCGGCCACATGAACTGGCCAGCCTGCTTCTTGCTTTTTGCCCTCTCTAAATGTATCACAGTTGCGCCAGCTGTGAGGCAATTGGACCATCCTCCACACACGTGTATGGAGGATATGTGAAGCCCTTTTGGGATATTTTAGAGCCTCTCCTCTATAAAGGGGAGGCTGGTCTTCTATGGTAAGGGTTGAACAACTTTGAAGGCTTACAACTCTCTCTCTCTATATATCTCTACACTTGAGCCTCCAAACCCTAGTTTTCTTGGACCATTTGCATTACAACCCTTAGCACCACACCTCCTCCATCCATTCCAGCACTTTGGGACTAATTTTCAAGGATTGAAGGTTCACCAACTTGGTCCAAAAGCTCCAGCTATGCTGCTCTTCAAGGGTAAGCACCTATTTCCCTTAAACTTGCATTTTTTTGCTCCATTGATTAGCCTTACTTGCAAGTATTTCTGGACTTTGTCATAAACTAAAACGTGTCATATTTTGAGCTCCTCTTGAATATTGATTAAGGACACTTTTCTGTTTGAGGTCTCCTACACCCTTGTATGCTTTGTCCCTCTTTGTAGGCTTATTTTGCATCATATCTTAGCCCTACTTGTGAGCATTTTCGAGATTTGACATAAACTTGAAAAAGTTTCCTTTTGAGCTTATAAACATGTTTGTTTAAGATACTTTCTCCGTTTGGGGTCATCTACCCCCTTTCATGCCTTATTTCCTCATGTTTTGAGCTATGCATGTGAGCACTTGCATTGGCCTTGATTTGGCCTTTTAGCCACTGAAATCCAGCGGATTTTCAGTGACTTAGATGTGCCTTTGAGCTTTAAAATCATAGAAGGGTGACCCTCTCACCCCTCATTCTCTTTACTAGCTTTGTTGGCCTCCCAAAGGGACCATCACCTGCATGCTTTGAAGTCTTATTTTAGGCCCAATTTGGTGAGTTTCAAGGTCTGTCTTAGCTCTGTCCAGAGCCTCTTTGACCATATTTTATGTCTATAATGCATGTGTAGAACAATTCCATTCAAGGCCTTTTAAGGGGGCCTTTCATTGTATGCTTCATTGACTCATTTCAGGGCCAATTTGGTGAGTTTTAGGCTTGTCATATTTGATTTCCAGAGTTGGTTTTTCCATGCTAAGTGTCCTTGTTGTATGTGTTGAGTAACCCCTTGCATGGCCCTCCAAAGAAGCTCATCATTTTTGCATGCATCAGATGCATTTCAGTGGTTATTTGGGCATAATTTGGCATGAAATACTTCTATTTTTGGCTGGTTGGGTGAGCCCTCATATGCTTCATATAGCTATAGAACAACTCATGGTTCACTAGCCTATGTTGCATGTTGTTTTGGCCCTTCATGTTGGCACCTTTTGGCCATGCCTTGAACTGATAATGTGCTCATTTTGGACTACCCTAGCTCTATGGGAAATTAGGAAACCCTGACTCGTTCCCTAAGGCCACGTGTCCGTCATCACAAAAGTTGCCTCGGCTCGGGAACTTGGGTACGATTGGGGAAGGTCACTTCGTGAGCACCCCCGCTCGCCCGATCAAAGATCGGCCTCTACTAACCATGATATCTAGTTTTGAAAACATTATGTTCTCTTATTCCGGTTATTAGCCTAGATTTACTAGGTGATGCGCACAGCATACAAGTATAGACTGGGTCGCCTGAATTGGAACAAAACATCTCATGTTTGTTTTGAAAACGTTTGTTACTCGCAAGTAGGCTAAAATGTGGATTTGCACCCTCAGGTGGCTTAGAAAATATGATGATTTGCCACTCTCAAGTGGGCTTAAAACTCACAATTGATGAATTGTTCCAATCCAAATAACCCAACCTTCACCCACAGGCATTCAGGCAGGTATATCACATAAGCAATTAGCCTCATGGTAAGCATGCTATCATGGCAGTCACTCACACACATGCGGGGATGCTAAAGCATAAACACTTACTGAGTACTCCAAGCCAAAACAGAAACTAGTTAGAAATCAATGCATGATCCTAACTATACAGAAATGCCTAATGCAACACATGTAAAAATGCAACTCAATAGGCTCGGCTATTCTAAGATGGCATATGATGATGCTACAGCTAACACGTATTCAATTTGGAATTGAAATACAAATGCAGTTAGTATGATACGCCGAGCCCGGTATATGCAAGACAGATGAATGGATGCAAACATGCGAGCATAAGTATGCTAATGAAACATGCCCTGATCTAACTATCTAACTGGTAAATAAAAGGGAGAAAGACGTGGGGTTAGAAGACATACATCACACACACGCACACATATTACAATTGTGCCCTCGCTCGGAGGGTCCGAATAAATAATATAGTCCGAATAATAATACAGTCTGAATAAGTACAAAACCCTAATTAATTAACAGATTAACTAGGAGAGCGGATAAACTAGCATGCAAGCTTATGGACCGCCTCAACTCTGTTCCGAATGATGAAAGATGCATGCTTGAGTTGCCTGGTGCGGAAATCCATCACGATGCCCCGATTCGCCTCTGTTTGCAATTAATCTCGGAATGCTATGCAAGGCTCTGGAAGGCTGTTGATTTCTGATTTGCTGCAACAGAGAGCAAGAAAGGGGCACAGCAAAGTATTTTCACATATGTATGCATGACTACTCTTTAGGAGTGTAGTCCTCGATCCTCATGCCACCAATCACGCATCTCGACGCATGATGGCCGAGAGTCGAATTGCACGACACGATGTGAAATGATTGCACATGAAAACACAACAAGACCTAAACTCATCATGGTAATTCGGAGTGTCGGCGACCGGAATTGAGACACGTTCCGTCACTCGGAGTACGAAACATCCCTCGTTTCCCGTGCTTGGGCTAACTCTATCCCAAACACAATGCAAATGAGATGGCATACATAATGCGACTAACATACAACCTAGCATACGCAATACTATGAAATGGCATACACGATGGTCGATGTAACATGGCATACACAATGCTCTAACACGCAACTCAGCATACACAATGCTATGAACTGAAATGGCATACACAATGCACGATGGACTTACACCAACATGAGTGGACCTCAGCCACACTCACATCAGTGGCCATTAGATGAAAATGAGACAATCGAAATGTGTGCACACATGCACGAATACCAAGGACCGAACCAAGGCATGGAATGCTACTCTACCAAAGCATGGCAAGGATGAAACATGACATGGAATAGTAAAAATTACGGCTCTAAAACAGTATGAAATATGGTCCCGAAACATGCAAATATGGCACACAATGCAAGCTAGGGGACCCGGGTACCCGAATTAGTGAAGTGTGTTACACTAGAGGTACCCAAGCAATGCACCAAAGGCAAAACCAACCCCAAACAGACCCTAGGCAGGTCTGAAACAGTGGGGAAATGGCCTAAAATGATGGCTCGGAATGCAACGGAATGAGCTCATTCAATGGTCGGTAAATGAGGCATACATGCCCGACTCTCAAACGCATTTAAAGAGATGAAAACATGGCAACATGGCATTCGTATAAGCTCTGAATGTGATGAATGATAGGCTCAAAACATGGAAATATCTCAGTACATGCATGCAATGAACCTCAAAACTCAAAGATAGGCAAGTGCATTGAACTACAAGCATGCAAAATTAACATCATTTGACCACGAGGCCCAAAAACA
>NW_021025971.1:776697-791639 GCF_004153795.1 Camellia sinensis
AGGTGGAATGAAATTGCAAAATCATGAATTTCTTATGCCTTGTGTGTTGATAGCACAATTGTTATTTCTATTAACTATCATTATAGAAAGGTTGTGTTCCATGTTGGTTGTGACATCACTGTGTGAGTGATGGTTGTTGATGGTATTATTTTGGAAAGAAATGGAAAACAAAATTTTTCTGGTGGTTGGGCCACCTAAAGATGTTGTTGAGAAATTGATTTAATTCAAGGGTTTAGAGGAATTCCAAATGAATCTTTTTGGCAAATAAACTGTGGATGGTTATGTGTTTTGGATAACATCGTGTTGGTGAAAATGTATACAAAGTTTTTGAGTTTTTGCGTTGAAAATGCAAGGTTTATTTTGAAATGTTTCATGAGCAAGAAAATGTTTTCCTTATATTGATGTAATAGATTTGCCTTGATTACCCTTTTATTTGAAGTTTTGTTGTTGGGTAGTGACTTGGCTTGAAGCGCTAGTCGGTTGTTGGTGAATTGTTTCGGAAAAAGGTTTGGTTTTGTTGTAGCATTTGTGCCTACAGTGTTGTCGTTTGGAACGTGTTCCCTTGGTTAGTCTCTTCATTGGTAAGAGCGAATCGAAGGTTTGTAGTGAGAGTAGTTTCTTTCCTAGTACTCAGGTGTTAGTGTTGTGTGATCAGTTGGCCATGTGTTTTGGCGCATCCTTAATTTCGAGGACGAAATTCTTTAAGGGGGGGAGGTTATAGCGATCCCTCACAGTAACATGTTACTGTGTCTGAATAGTAACATGTTACTCTAGCAATATTGTCCAAGAAAAAAAAAGAATATTTTACTTTATCCTTATTCAATTATGTGTTTTTCTCCTCAAGGGTTTATGAAGCAAAATAAATTGGCTGTCATTTTCACTAAACAATAGTCCAATGAAGGGGTTTGGCTAAATTTCTTAAGCATTTTTGACTTCTCCCATACCTATTACCATACCATTTTCAACTTCTCTCATATACTATGTTTAGTTATAAAATTGTTAAATTATTTTTATAAAAAAACTAAAAAAAAAATTATATATTAAAAAAAATCTAAAACAAATATAAATTTTTATTAAAAATAACAAGTTGCAATTGCAAAATGCCATTGTTGTAAAGGGTTACACCCTTCTTCTTGTACTTTTAATGTGTTGTACGCTCGAGCGGACCTGTTTTATATCAGTCCGTGAAATCACTTTTTTGATCACTTTTTGATTTCCTTTCTCTCTCTTACTTTTTCAAAACCTCCATTGGAGAGCACCTCACTCTAAAACCTAACTTCTCTCTCAGGATTGATCTAGCTAGAGTGTTTTCCCCACCTTGGGCCTTTGTAAGAAGTGTGTTGATCGTCGAGGGCTTCGTTGTGATCCAAGAAATTTGGGATTTGGAGCACTTCCGAGTTTTACTCATCTTCTTCTTGAGTTCTTCATTTGAGGTAGGGATTCTCCTTGTTCTTTTTCAATACTTCGTCTATAGATAGACATGTGGTAATTTTGTATTGCATAAAAATCATATCCATGTTGAATTTGTTTGAAATCATGGGGAGGAACCTAGGGTTGGGTATTTGAAAATGGTTATGTTATCATTGAGAGTTGTTTTGGGCTACTTGGTGTGTTAATTAGCATGTGGTTGTTGAAAGGAGAGGAAACCCTAATTCTTTTTATTCGATTTAATAAATTAATTGAGGGGTTTAGATCTTTGGGCAAATACTTAGGTATTTTGAGTCTTAATTGTGGTTATTGTTGTTGTTGATGTTAATTGGGCCTTTTTGGTCAATATTGAGAAGGAGGAAGGAAAACTCTAATTTATTGTTTATGACTTAATTTGCATAATTAGTTCGAAATGGCTTTGAAAAGAATGTAGTGAATTTAAATGAGTTATGGCTTTTGTCCTTGGGCATGATTTTGTGAAAACAAAGGAAGTGGAATTCATTTTGTGAAATGGAAAGGTATTTTGAAACAAGTATAAGAAAATTGGAATGTTGTATCTTGAGTGTTGAACATACTTGTGTGGGGTATAGCTTTAACTACCATGATCATGTTGTTGCTGAGTTTTATAATCTCATGTTAGTTGGGTCTGTTAATAGATGTACAATATGCATGCATCTAGAGATTTTGTCTTGGTCATCGGTGGAGGATGATATGGTTGCGTTGAATTGCTGTGTATGTAATACATCATTGTTGATTGAACATTATATGTGATGAAATGCTGAATTACATTATATTTGTATACTGGTTTGGGAGAAGAGAGGGGTTGTACTCCAGTGTGTGTGAGAAGATAGGGGATGAACTCCACACACTTATGTGTTCAGCGCTTATAATCAAAGGTATCATACCCTTCCAGCTAGCGCCTGGAGAACTGACGCGCTGATAATCTAAGGTACCATACCCTTCCAGCTAGCGCCTGGTAAACTGGTAGATTGTGGTGAGAAGTGCATCTTTGGCTTACTACGCATATAGCTAGTAGTGCAGTGTTGTTTTGTTATTGTTTCAGTGTATCTGGAAACATTGTGGATTGTATTTGTTACAGTGTTGGAGGGACGAGTTGACTCATTGATTGATTTTATGTATGTAGTTGAGTTGTTATCTTTTTTTTTTTATAGAGGTGTGCATGGATAATTATGATATAATTGGAATTGCATTGAAATGCCAAATATGTTTTGAAAAGGCACATCTGTTGTATGTGTGGCAAATGGAAGAGTAATGGGCTTAGTGAATCTATGTTTCTAAGTAGTTGTTAATGTTATAAAAGATTGGGAACGGGGGTTAATGAAAGGAAAAAAAGGAAAGATGAATCGCTTATAGCGTTGAATTAAATGGTTGTTTTCGAGAAAAGTTCATATACACATATGTATATATATATTTTGTATAAACTGTCACATTATTATTCTAGTATGAGAATGAGTGTTCATGATCATAGCTATCTGTAATGTTGTTATTGTTGAGGATCATGTTAAGATCCCTACTGGACTATATGTTCATCCCACGTTGTTGAATTCTTTTCAGGTTTCAAGCAGGTTGAGCTGTAAGATTTGGATCTACTTATTTGTTGGCCACGGGGCCTTAGTTATGTTGGCGGAATGCCATTGTTGTAAAGGGTTACACCCTTCTTCTTGTACTTTTAATGATGTAAGCCCAAGGGCAATTTATTAAGTTAGTTCATGTAATGTTTACTTTGCATACGAATGAGAGTATTGTTAATCATTTCTACGGATTGAATGGATGAGTTTATTTCCGCATGTTATCTCTGAAATTGGATCAAGTTAAAGAATTTGGTAATGACTCCGAGTAATAAAAAGTGGGGCGTGACAACTTTTAAGGACAAAAGACTAAAATTAAATATATTTTATTATCTCTTTACACCCATTACTCTTCAATCCCTACTGCTCTTCTTCGTTTCTCAGTTTTTTTTCTTTGCTACATATCTCTTTTCAAAAAGTGAGAATTGATAGTGTTTTGATCATAGAAGAAAGCAATGAATGAAGAAACAATGGTGAAGAACCATAAAAAAAGTGAAATGTTGAGTTTTTTTTATTTGTTTGGTAAGTTTTCGTTTCATTTTTGAGAGAGTTTTTTGAATTTTGTTTGGTGTGCCAAAATTGAACAAAATAAAATAATCTGGAATCACATTGCCGAACAAAAAAATATATGTCCAGTAACCTATCATCTAATAAAGGATACATTTTCTGTAATCTAAGGCCGAACGTTTTTAATTTGTTCAGTTACTCATTACTGTGCATTTTCATTTCATTTTTTTTAATATATTTTTTTGCTTGGAAGAATTATATTTCTATTCATTGTAGCAATGCAAGTACAATCATCCAGTTGCTGAACATTTTAAAGGGTACTCATTTGCTGGTAGATTATCGAAGGAGGAAACATCCTTGTTAATTAATATGTTAAAGAGTATGATGCAACAATTAGAGATATTGATTACATTGAAAAGAAGGGATGCCTTTAATGCGACAACAATGAAGATAATCTACAACGCACTTAAAGCGACAAGTGGCTGGACAAATGTGTTTTAGTTTGGCAACATGAAATTGGAATAATCTAATTTGTATAGTAATATATCACCGAATAGGCATTTAACAAATGGGCTCCAACTAATTTATTGTTAAAGTAAAGTAAAATCATTCAATCAAACGGCAACGATTGGTTGGAAAAAATTAGTTCGATAATATGACACTGGTCCAGATAATTGCCACCCCCAAACATTTTGTGTCTTCTCCTTACGTATCCCCGAGAACAATAAGATGTCCGAGGGTTTTAGAAATTATCTCAACGAACCTTTGATTTCAACCACCAAACTAGCAATTCCTACCATCCCAAGATAAATGTCAGGTGTGGTCCAAGGGACTTCCTGCCGTATGATACCAAGTCCAAGGGGACTTTCCAAGTCCTACTACCTCGACTTTGAGTAAAGACTAATTTGAGTGATGAACAAATTTATCTTTGAGTTCTCCATCTTCAAGAGAAGGTCCATTTCCAAACTCATCATATCATGGTTCTAACATGTCAATTACGCTCCAAGTTCGCAAGTGTTCTGGGATTCTTAATGGCGTAACTTCTAGGTCCTCGAAACATTTTCGAAGCCAAGTACTCAGATCTTTGGGTTTATGCTCCAAACTTTTTCGAGTTTAGTTGCAAAGGATATTTGGATCCATGGTTCTGGACTATTTCAAGTCCAAAAGTTCGTCCCAAGAATTTCGTGGTCTAAACTCTTTGTACCACTTCCAGCCTTCAAAGTTTGGGTAGGAGATTTGAATTTCATACTTTTAAGTTTCCACTTCTTACAGTCTTCATTATAAGGTTTATGAGATAAACGATTCCAATCATCTTATAGGCCCAATGTGTGACCCACAAAATGAAATATGAAGAAATATAAAGAATATTCAATGCCTTTTCTTTTTGTTTTTAAATGTTAAATCTATAATTATACCACATCATTTTGTGTAATTTTGGAAAATTCTATCAAACACCTTCTTTCAACTTTCTTAAAAATATAGTTCAAGATTTCAAATAATCTCACTTAAAAGTTTTTCCATGGGCTCAACAACCTCTATTACAGAAGTAAGCAAGAATAGAAAACATTGTCTGTGTCAAAGTGAGTAGAAGCAACATAATAGCTCCGAGAAACGAGATGATTGTCCATGGGCTGTTGAAATAATTACGCCTCAACATCGCAGTCCATACGTTCCAACGTTGCTTACTATACCCGCTTATGTCGTTAAATACTTGAGAGTAATAAAAATTGTCATGAGGTGTAATGGCACAAGTAGAAATCTTGTTAAGAATTGACACAACCGCTTCATCACCACCTAGCATGTTTTCGAGAATTCCACAGCGACGAAGCAAGGAGACATCCTGTGACGAGTTAATGAGGCAACACAAGAGAGTTAAATAATCAGTGGTATATTTGAGGCCAATGTCCTCCTCGAGATGATGTTGCTCGTATGCAATTACATTTCTAAGAAGACATTCTGTCTTCTCATGTATAACGAATGTTGGGATTTCTAATACCCCATTTTTAAATTTTACATTACACATGAACGTATCATGCTTACATTTCTTGAACTTGATCCCAACTTCATGTAGCTCTGTGGCACAATGTATGTGTTCCCATATCTTTTTCTTGTCTGCAATGACATTTGTTAGAGGTATTGACTTCGAGAGTGAAAAAGATGCAATTTGGTGTGTCAGACCAAGAAAATGCTTCACTCGGCAAGTTGAAATTCCATTACAAGCATATAAAATCTTTTCAAGACCTAGCGATGCACTATAACATAAATATTGACTGACAGAATGACAGTATCGAATGGCTAAATCAGTGATATTGTCATGAGGGTCGAGAAGTTTGGTCATATCAAACAACTGCACAAGAACAAAGAATGGCAGTTGATTTTCAAATAAAAATAAGTCGCGCAATATACTTGGAAGTATCCAGTCAATTTTGAAAAGCGAGTCATTTCTATCTCTCATACTTGTTATGGTAAATTTGCGAAACAACTCAACGAGAAAGCAGCTGTCAAGAAGCATCATTTTCACAAACTCGTCTTTGTTAAGCCATATAGAGTTTGCATAACATCTAAGTGCTTGTTCTTGCAAATCTCTCATGGCTACTATGTATCTATCCACACTAGTCTCATTTCTTCGTTTAAGAAGCAATCGCAGATACCCTAATTTGTGTTCTTCCATCCATTGTAAGTTGTCTTTACCATGGTGATATGGTCCTATAGCCAATATTTCTGGTTCATATAACTTTTCATTTTGCCAACGTAGTCGATCATGCACTTTGTAGATATAACACTCAGAGTCTGTACTAGATAGGCGTGTAAGCTTTTCATCTAAGTGAAGGGAGACAGGATCAACAGTTGCATTCGACAGCATATCTTGTAAAATTATTGGAAATCCTGTCTAAACAAATTACCAAATTTGTTATATATATATAAAGAAAAAAAAAAGAACATAGGATATATTACATGAATGAAGCCAAACTTAAAATATTACAGACTGGTCTAAAAGAGTTTTCCAAAAAGGTTTTCTCATATATTTCGAAGCTCACATTACAGACTGACCATGGCTAGTACATTTTTTCAGTTATCTAAAAAAAATAAAATATGGAACCCCCTTGAAATGCTTCGAAGTCTATCTCCCATATCTAATTTTTGGGCAAATTATCTAAAGAAATTTTTTTTTTTAGTCGGTGATCTAATTGGAGTGGTGCTATTGGGTTTGTGCTCCTTAGTTCACTTTAGGACCACCTAATTGATTGGAACCTTTCAATTTATAGGATCCGTAGATAAGTTAATTTACTTAAAAAATTAAATTAATTGGATATTGATAATTACATGATCGTATCACATTTGTCTTATAAAATTGGACAACAAAATTTATCTAGTGGAATCACCATTGAAGAGGAACTCAACCCTTAAGAATTTCAGTGATAGATGACATTAGATGAAGCAAAATGCTACCTATAATCTTATTCCTCATCTCTTTTTCTCACTACAAAACACAAGCAAGCAAGCAGATTTTATATGCATTTATGACTATAAAGGCCTAGGGCCTATTACTTTGTGTTCAAAAGTGAGAAACCAAAATAAAAAATATAATTATATATAACATTACTCTTAAATAAAACTACCAAAACTACATACCTATGCATGTGTTTCTTAAGACGTTTGCAGGCCAATGCCCTTCTTGATCCCCCTCTCCTTGTGCCCTTATCAGGTGTGATATTTAGTTCAAATCTTATTATTGTGTCTAGGAAGTAGGATAGTAGATATAATACGATAAGGATACAACTATTGAATAAAACTTAAAAAAATATGAAACCAATACGATTAGGATATGTTTTTATAAAAAATAAATAAATTATTTTTTAAAAATGATTAATAGTGAATTACGTATAAAATCAAGAATGTTAAAAAATCATACTGTAATTTTATAATGCAAAATATTAACATTTAAGAATTAGATATTAATTTACGATAGTAGCTTGCTTAGTTCTTAATTTTCAATAGATCTTGAACATATTTCATTTCAATATCTAATATGTTTGTATTATAATAATAAATAATTTACAACTTGTCCCTGCATTTTTCCTTTTGGCACAGGTAAAGAATATTGTTTTCAAGTTTACTTACTTATTTATATGTTGATATTTAATTTTAATTATACTATTATTATATTCTCTTATTAATACTTACTTTCTATATAATTATATGGGACATGCATGAAAGAAAAAAAATATCAATTTGACAAATTTAATTACTTTAATTCACTATATTCTTCTTATCAAATAACTAAATAAAGTATTAGAAAAATATTCTTATATTTATCCATACAATTATTTATATTATATTATTATGCAAGAAATACTACAATTTTAATTTAGTAAAAGAAGTATTATGTGATTTAGAGTATCTGATATATATCTGTGAATATCCAAAAAGTAGATATCTAATACAAATATAATACAAATACATCTCTCTTTTTGAAATATCCGAGAAAAATATCCGTACTTCATAACAGTGTCTTATGAAAATTTTGATTTCTTTCATTTTTTCCCTCTGGCTACCAATTGTTAATATATATATATATATATAAATAAACAAATAAATAAATAAGTGGATAAACATACCAGGAAAGAGAGGCCTCCAAAAATCAACCAATTCGCTTACAGACACCTCCAAAACCAAGAGAAGGATGACAGTCGAGAGGACTTTCCAAACAACAACAAACTTTTATAACTCTTTTTATCTACATACATATGCATATTCATCCATATATATAAAGGGTGAGTGAACAATATATATATTTTTGTTGAATTTATCTTATTTTAGTCTTGTAACGCCCTCAAAATAACAACATTAAACCCATCAATAAAGATATGCATTGATATGTAAAAGTTCCACATTCTTCCATTTATCAGAGTTTCATTACAAAAAGTATTACATGTTAACAACAAAAGCAAATGCCCTATGGGCTTACAGCTTTCCAAGTTAACACTTGGTTACAACAAAAGAGTACTAACTCATACACATTAAGCCCTTGGCTTGAATTTACATGTAATACATCAAAAGTAAAACAACAAAGGTGTGCCCGCCTCTAGCCTCCCAAGCTATGTCCTTGGAGGTGGCATGCTACCTGTACCTGAAAATAATATTCCCATATAGGGTGAGCCACAGCCCAGTAGAAATACACTAAACCTATAGCGATCCCGGTTCTTTCTCCTTTGGTTGTAGTATCCGGACTTAGTTCCATGGATTCCGGTTGTTGTTTTGAACTTGTTTCTGTCCTTAAATTCTTTAAATTTGAGTTAAAGAATGTTTTGGACTTGTTCATTCCAGGTTGGGTGTGTTTGGGAGCAGGTGGTTGCTGCCCAGGTTTTTAGTCCTTCGCTCGAGCGAGCTGTTTGTTGCTCGAGCGAGCGTGGAGTTTTGTGTCTGGTGGGTCGAGCCAGGGTGGCTTCGCTCGAGCGAGCGTTGCGTCTGGTACTAGGACCTGAGCACTGGAATTCTTGGCTCGAGCGAGATTTTGTCGCTCGAGCAAGCTTCTGGTTTGTTTGCCTGCGCGTGAGTTTTCTGTGTCTGGTCGCTCGAGCGACCAGGTCTTCGCTCGAGCGAGTCTATCGTATTTCAGTAGGCAGCAGCGGGGAAAAAGATCATTTTTCTCCCTCTTTCATTCTTGAAACCCTAGCAGCCGAGAGTCTCTCTCTCTAAACTTATTATCTCTCTAGATTTCATCTCTTTTAGTATGAATCCATCTTAAGTTCTTTGTAAGAAAGATAGAGGGCGGCTTGGGCTTCGTTCTAATCTGAAAAATAGTGGATTTGGAGCACTTGGATTTTGGGTCATCTTCTCCATTTGTGTTCTTTGTTCGAGGTAGGGATTCTCCTTGTTCTTTTTCAATACTACGTCTATAGATAGACATGTGGTAATTTTTGTATTGCATGAAAACCATTTTATGTTGGATTTTTGTATAAATTCATGAGGTTGAACTTTGGGTTAGTTGTTGGATTTAGATCTATTATCATTAGATGTGTTTTGGGGCTAATTGGGTGTTAATTAGCATGTTGTTGTTGTAAGGAGAGGAAACCCTAATATTTATTTGGTTTAATAACTCAATAGAGGGGTTTTGATCATTGGGTAAATACTTGGGTATTTTGGGTTTTGAATGAAGCCATTGTTGTTTGTTGTAGATGATTGAACCTTTTTATCAATATTGGGAGAAGGGGAGGGAAATCCTATCTTAGTGATTATGATTTAATTTGTATAATTAAATTGAAATGGCTTGGAGATGAATGTAGTAGATTAAAATGAGCTTTGGCTTTATTGTCCTCGGATTTGATTTTGTGAAAAACAAAAGGAACAAAACCGGTTTTGAAAAATAAAGAAAGTTGGTTTTGTGAAATGGGAAAGGTACTTTGAAATGAGTATGAATGTTGGATTGCTGTATCTTATACTACTATGTTAGTATTAGTGATAAGTTGATGATCTCATGATATTTGAGTCTGTTAATAGATGTACAATATACATGCATCTAGAGGTTTTGTCCTTGGTCATCGGTGGAGGATGACGTGGTTGTGTTGAATTGTTGTATTTTAACTCGTTGTTAGATTCTTGTTGGTTATGTATATGCATTATACATGTTGGATATGCCTTGTTGCATGGTTGTTGTGGGCGTTATATGTCGCGCTTATAATCAAAGGTACCGTTACCTTCCAGCTAGCGCCTGGAGAACTGTATGCGCTGATAATAGAAGGCACCATACCCTTCCAGCTAGCGCCTGGTAAACTGGTATTTTGGCTTACTACGCACATAGCTAGTAGAGCGAAGTTGGTTGTAGTTATTTCAGTATATCTTTGGCTTACTAAGCGCATAGCTAGTTGAGCAAAGTGGAATTGTTGTGGTTTAGTTGGAACTGAAAATATCATAGATTTGATTGGTTCCAGTTCGGAGAACCGAGTTACTCCATTGATTGATTGTATACATGTGGGTGGGTTGTAAATTTATATTTTTACAAGGTTATGCATGTATAGGTATGATAGTAGTGGAAATGAATCAAAATGTCTTTTGTCTTTTGGAAAGTGTGAAGGAGAATGAATGTTTTAACGATAAACATGTTTTGAAAAGGTACATCTGTGTATGTATAGGAAGTGGAAGAGAGTATCGGGCTTAGTGAGATTATTTTCCTAAGTAATTGTTAATGTTATGAAAGAATGGGAATGTGGATTAATGAAAGGAATAAGGAAAGATGAATTGATTATAGCGTTGAATGAAATGGTTGTTTTCTAGAAAATTTTATATATATATTTTGAATAAACTGTCATATTACTATTCTAGTACGAGAATGAGTGTGCATGATCATAGCTATCTGTAAGTTGTTATTGTTGAGGATCATATTGAGATCCCTACTGGACTTTATGTTCATCCCACGTTGTTGAATCTTTTTCAGGTGTTTAGCAGGTTGTACTACAAGATTTGGATCTTCTTATTTGTTGGCCACGGGGCCTCTTTGTTGTTGGCGGAACACCATATGTGTAAAAGGGTTACACCCCTTCATTTGTTTATTTAAAGGTTGTAAGCCCAAGGGCAATTTATTGAGTATGTTCATGTAACATTTACTTTGCATACGAATGAGAGTATTTATATTCATTTCTATGGATTGAATATAGGAGTTTATTTCCGCATGTTATCTCTGAAATTGAATTAAGTTAATGAATTTGGTAATGGCTTCGAGTAATAAAAAGTGGGGCGTGACAACTTGGTATCAGAGTTGCCGGGTTTGAATACCTTGAGCTCGTGGGAAGTGTTTTTTACCACAGTGGGTTTACTACGCGTAGTGAGGACGTTGCATATAGATACCATGAGAATTAGGACTTATGTGTTGCATTTATGTGAGCATGGGATTCAGTCTCCTGGATAGTATTCATAGCCTGTGAACTTGCTTTGAGGTCCTTTTGGAAACACGCCTGATCAACGTGGTTTCTGATAGGAATTCCTTGAGAGTTCCGGGAAGAGTGGCTATCTTTGTGGACTTGATTCGATTATGTGTTTACATGTTTAGATGATGATATGCAGTAGAGATGTAAATTTTGAGACTAAGTGTGTCTTGTGACTTAACAGTAGTAGAGTGTGCCTCGGAGAAGGCTATAGTGTTTTGCGCTAAGTGTAATTTACTTTGTGCTTTATAGGATGTCTACACGATGGAGTAGAGGACGGTTGAGTAGTAGGAACGCCAGGAGAGGCACAGCAGTTCCTTTAGCACCTGCCGTTGCAGCATCGGCTGTCGGTGAGGATGTCGCACGTGAGATTGTGAGAGCAATGCAAGACGCCCTAGCTCGTACTGAGGGCGGCAGCGGGCATGCTCTCAAACTTGCTAAGGAGTTTTTCTATTCCGGTCCACCTGAGTTTGTGGGGGAGGCTAAACCGTTGGAGGCAAAGAGTTGGTTGGAACAGATTACCAAGACTCTTGATATGCTCAGAGTCGAAGATGAGGAGTTGAGGGTTTCTTTGGCGACCTTTCAGTTGAAGAGTGATGCGAGTTATTGGTGGAAGAATGCTAAGAATAATGTGGGTAGCACGTGGGTTGCTTTTACCGAGGCCTTTTGGGCCAAGTATTTCCCTCCTTCTGCTCGGGAAAGGTTGAGGGATCAGTTTTTGGAGTTGCATCAGGATGACACTCCTGTGGCACAGTTTGAGATGCGGTTTGATAGTTTGTCGAGGTTTGCTCCAGAGTTGGTGACAACAGAGGAGCGTCGTTGTTTTGAGTTCGAAAAGCGGTTGTGTTTTGATATTCGAGAAAAGGTAGCTGGATCCTTGTGAAAGGATTACTATACTTTAGTTGAGGCAGCGGCCCATGTGGAGGCCTTGATTGCAAGTGATGATGGGGTTAAGGAGGAGACCATCTCGGTCAGTCATGTGGTTCCTAAGCGCTCTAGGCTCAGTAAGGGGTGGAGGCGGAAACATGCTCAGTCGGGAGCTGGTTCCTTTTCTTCGCCAGGGGTTTTGGATCCTTCTGTTGGGGTTTTCGGGGAGGTGCAGGTTTCATACCAGTCTCAGAGTAGGGGGTCTGGTGGTTGTTTCGTTTGTGGCCAGCAGGGCCATGGTAGACGTTTTTGCCCTTCGTGTGTGAACTCTGCAAGTGTTTCAAAACCTAGTCAGACTCAGTCGTACCCGTTCAATCGGGGGCGGTATCGGTACCAGAAACGGGCAGGCCAGGCTTCGGGAGCCTCGCGAGGGGCGACTTATTAGTTAGCCCTACAGTGTTACCCTGGAGAGGGACTTTTTGTATGTTGGCCGGTGATGTATCATGGTTATTGATTTTGTTGTGGACCGGTGTAATGTTGGATGCTAAGGCATCATGATTATGTATCGCATTTATATGCATAGTATTGTTTGTTTAATCCTCATGTATTGGGGAGTATGTATGGAATTTCGAACTCTCTATTTTATGTAGTGAGAAGTTGTTAATGGGGTCAATGATCCTAGTGTTGTTGCTTGCTTGGTACCTGTTTGTGGGTTTGTGTTTTGGGCCTTGCTAGTTAGCGAGTCCGTAGTGACCCCATCGGTTGTATATTAGTAGTGTTTGTGTTATGTTTGGTGATGAATTGTTAGTGTGATTCAATTTTAGGAGATCTGGTGAGATTCCAAAATTTGGGGTTTGTGTAAGAGAACTCCGTGTTGGGAGTTAGTGATTTAAGTGGTACATCAGTGGGTGGATTACTGAATGTGGGGTTATTGAGTTGTTTAGTCAGCTTGTTGGTATTGGGTTTGGTTTGACTTCTGTCACCTTGAGGTTAGTCTCGTTGTTGTAGACTTTGTGTGTTGATTAGGGAGATTGGAACTAATCGAGCATGTTATGCCATTGAATCTGATGGTTGATAGAATACATTAATATATGTATTAATTGATTGTGTATAGAACCTTTGTGTTTATATGCATTGCTTGTGTATGGGAGGAGATGGGGGATGTACTCCACGGTTTAGGGAAAGATGGGGGATGTACCTCTAAACCGGTTAATGGTTAAAGGAAGATGGGGAATGGATTCAGGGATGCAGCTCTTATGCTCTTCCATTGTAGTAGTGATATAGCTCATATGCTTATCCTTGAAAGAGTGATATAGTTTTTATACTTATCAGTTGATGTGATGATATAGCTAATATGCTTATCTATTGTGAAGTGAGAAATGTTTTATATGAGTTATTGTCTCATTTAAATTGTTGGTCGGATTTTGAACCATATTTATGATTTTAAATTGGTTAAGTAAAAGGAGGCGGAACGAAATTGCAAAACCATGAATTTCTTATGCCTTATGTGTTGTCAGTACTGTTATGGTTTCTATTAACTATCATTATAGAAATGTTATGCTTTGTGTTGGTTTTGGTATCACTGTATGAGTGATGGTTGTTGCTAGTAGTATGTTGAAAAGATTTGGAAAACAAAATTTTTCCTAGTGTTTGGGCCACCTAAGGGTGTTGTTGAGAAATTAATTTAATTCAAGGGTTTTGAGAAATTCCAAATGAATCTTTTTGGTAAATAAACTGTGGATGATTTTTGTGTTTGGATAACACCGTATTTGTGAAAAATATTTATAAAACTGTTGAGTTTCGCATGGAAAATGAAGGATTTAGTTTAGAATGTTAACATTGAGAATTTGACTATCTTTGAGAAATGTCTCTTGGGCAAGAGAATGTTTTCTTATTATTTACTCACAAGGTTTGGTTTGGTAAGGTTTTCGCACCTAAGTGTTGTCGTTTGGAACATATTCCCTTGGTGAGTCTCTTCCTCGGTAAGAGTGGCATGACGGTTTATTGTGAGAGCGGTTTTACTCCTAGTATTGGGGGGTGTTGGTGTTGTGTAATCAGTTGGCCTTGTGTTTTTTTTTGGCGCATCCTTAATTTCGCCCGGTCTTTTCCCATTTGATTATTGTATCCGGACTTAGGTTTCGTTTATTCTGTCATTGTATAATTGTTGTTGTCGTCCTTTATTTTCTCATTTGGAGTTATAGGATGTGTTGGGCAGGTTTGTTTCAGGTTGGTTGGGTTCGTAAACCAAGTGTTGCTGTCCAGTTTTTGGGTTGGTCGCTCGAGCCAGGGCTTGGTCGCTCGAGCGAGGGTTGTATTTTGTGTCATCTGGCTCGATCCAGCTTTGCTTCGCTCGAGCGAGCGTTTGCGTCTAGTATAGACCTGAGGGCAGTGCTTATTCGCTCGAGCGAGATTTTCTTCACTCGAGCGAGCGAGGTGTATGTTTTCGAGTTCCTCGCTCGAGCGAGATTTATGTCGCTCGAGCATGCTGCTGGGTTGCAGACCTGAAGCATTGCATTTTTGGCTCGAGCGAGCTTTTCTTTGTTCGAGCGAGGTTTTCGTGTGTCAGGTCGCTCGAGCGACCAGGTCTTTGCTCGAGCGAGTCTGTCAGGTTTAAATAGGCAGCAGCGTG